>CABHPQ010136373.1:0-24082 GCA_902168405.1 Peromyscus aztecus
GGGCCCCGAGGGTAGACTTGGGGGTGGAGCGGCATGGAGTGTGACAGGGCACCCGGGTCCTCAGGGCGGAATCCCGGGGAGCCCCGGGGTCATGCCGAGGCGTGGAGACCGGGCTGGCCGTGGAGGGGGCGGCAGGGGAGTCAGGCCCAAGCCTTGGACCCCCATTGCGGATCCCTTTTTCCCGACAGTGTGTAAATGAGCAAGGATGGACCAGGAAGGTGGGGGAGATGGGCAGAAAGCCCCGAGCTTCCAGTGGCGGAACTACAAGCTCATAGTGGATCCTGCTTTGGACCCTGCCTTGCGCAGGCCTTCCCAGAAGGTGTACCGCTATGACGGAGTCCACTTCAGTGTCAGCGTGAGTGCCCTAGACCTCCTCTTGACTTCCTGGACCTCCAGTCTCGCTCCCCCCCTCCCCGCTGTTCGGGAGACAGCACCTAGACCTCCTGGACTTGTAGCTTGGTTTTTTGAGAACGAGCAAGTTAGGCCAGCTCTTCCGTGTGTGTGTGTCTCTACATCAGCTTCATGGAGTCCATAGCCCGGTCAGTTTTCAAATCCTGGTTTCATCTCTTTCTGTTTTCTTTCCTAGGACTCAAAGTATACGCCAGTGGAAGACCTCCAAGACCCCCGCTGCCATGTCAGGTCCAAAAACAGAGACTTTTCCCTCCCAGTTCCTAAGTTTAAAGTAAGTGTCGCTGATCTCCCAGCATGTGGGTTCTTGGAGAATGTCAAGGATCCTAGCACCCTGGTCTTTACATGGCACACCAAAAGTGGCTGTTCAGTGGAACACTGACAGCCAGATCTCAGTGCTGTCCATCTGTGAGGCTGAGGTGTTTGGGACAGGAGGTGGACGTGTAGAGCTGCGGTGTCTAGTGTATTGCTGGTGACAAGGGTGTGGATGTCTGAGGGATGAGCATGGGTGGTGTGGGAAACGGCATGGTGGTGGGCTGTCCTAGTTACTCAGCAGTGAGGGTACTAAGGCCACGGCCCACTTGGAGTCCTCCGGTCCCCACTGTCACTGGGTATGTGCTCCTCCAACTGGTTTGTAAGAGCGGCTCCACCTCCCACTTCAGTGGGATATTCTTCAAGCTTCAGACTGAGCTTACGAAATTGGTGATTCTTCATTTCCTTCCAATTTTTTTTGTTTGTTTTCACTGGTTCTTAATCTATGGGGTGCCTTCACCCCTCTTTCCCTTTCCCTGAGCAGTCTCACTTAAGCTCTATTGCCTGAATGTTTACTTCCCATACTACTTCCAGCTAGCATCTACCCAGAACTAGAGACTTAAACACACTGTCTTTATTTTCGCAGTCCTTTTCATTTTTTCTCTACGGCTAAATAGCAACAGCAGATACTCAGGTGCACAGGCTAGAAACCTGGCAGTCTCCTGGTAGTTCTTTCTTTTCCATCCACTCTTTCTCTTTCCATCGCCGTTTTCTTCGTGCAGAGGCTCACATTCATTTCACTTGGTTTCTGTGGCTCCCTCCCACCCAAGTTTAGACTCTGTCTGCTGTCATTTGTCTCTGCTTCTGTGGTTATTTTGCTTTTATTTTCCAAGTGTGTTTTTTCTTTTTCTTTTCTATTTTTTTCCTCTTTGGTTTTTCAAGACAGGATTTCTCTGTGTAGCTTTGGCTGTCCTGGAGCTCACACTGTAGACCAGGCTAGCCTTCAACTCAAGAGATCTGCCTGCCTCTGCCTCCTGAGTGCTGGGATCAAAGGCGTGTGCCACCACTGCAGGACAAGTCTGTTTGTTTTTGTTTTTAAATTACATCATTTTTCATGTGTGTGTTCACACACAAGCTTTCATGCCATTGTGCACATGTAGAAATTAGAGCTCAATTTGTGGAAATTGGTTTTCACCATGGGATCCAAGGATCAAATTCAAGGTTGTCAGGCTTGGTAACAAGTGCTTCTATCTACTGAGCCATCTTGCTGGCATGCTAAGTCTGTTTTGAGGCATTGGCATGTGTGGTTATTGATCTGGACAGGCCTTATCACTCCCTTGACACCATACCCCTGTTATATCTAAACCAGACCCTCTTCAATGAATATCATCAAGATGGATAATTCCATGTCTTGGAAATCTGTTGTTTTGGTAAACTTTGAGTTATATACAAAGCCCAATAAGAACGGTAGCATCTTTGTGAATCTTTTCCCGATTGTTCTCTGTGTGAAGGATCCTTTTCTTGGCTCCCAGACACCTTGTCTACACCTCTGCTACCCTATGTCATGTTTAGATTATATATATGTCTCATCTTTTTTTTTTTCTTTTTCTTTTTTCTTTTTGAGGCATTGTCTTGCTAGGTAACCTAGGCTGGCTTTGAACTGATAGAATTGAGGATTCTTGTGCATCAGCCTCCCAAGTGCTA
Organism: Peromyscus aztecus; assembly: GCA_902168405.1. NCBI lineage: Eukaryota > Metazoa > Chordata > Mammalia > Rodentia > Cricetidae > Peromyscus > Peromyscus aztecus. The sequence continues at coordinate 2,365 of CABHPQ010136373.1, forward strand.
GTATTCTAGGAGTGCACACTACACTCAGCACTGTCTTGGCTCTTTTCTGAATGGGAAATTTTTTTCCTACCTTTGTGTTTCTAGTATCTAATCTACGGTAGTCAGTAGACCTGATTATTTCCTTCTCCTACTTTCTCTTGTATGTGTTGATTCTTACATTTTATGTGTTTTCCCCCCCCTGATTTTTCCTTTTGAGGTAAGAGGAATTCAAAGAGAGAGAGGTCAGTACTAATGTAGGCTGTGATCCCCGCTTCGCTTGCCTATCACAGCAGTCTTCCAGACCTGTCTTGATGTCATGATCTCTGAAGTTTTCCAGATGGTGAGGGAACTATGCTCACTATGGAAACCCCAGACTAACTCTTGTCTTTCCACAGCTGGATGAATTCTATATTGGACAGATCCCACTAAAGGAAGTAACTTTTGCAAGGCTCAATGACAATGTGCGGGAAACCTTCCTGAAGGATATGTGCCGGAAATATGGTGAGGTGGAAGAAGTGGAGATCCTTCTTCACCCACGCACTCGCAAGCACCTGGGCCTGGCCCGTGTACTCTTCACCAGCACTCGGGGTGCCAAGGAAACGGTCAAAAACCTTCACCTTACCTCTGTCATGGGCAATATCATCCATGCTCAGCTTGATATCAAAGGTGAGGGGTCTCCTGCCTGTTGCTTGGGGTTGGTCTATAGCAGGGGGAATGTCTGCAAATAACGGGTAAATACCTGTCGGGCTCAGCCAAGTAATCGGGGTCAGGGTTCTTTGCCCAAATTCTTGAGGCCAGGTGTGTTTCTCAACTTAAAATTTTTCAAGTTTTAGAGAAAAATTAAGGTACATGCCAGGTTTGTTTTGTTTTGTTTTATTTTAAATGTTATTGATTACATGATAATGAGAGTACCCCATTGTCAATCACATTTTTCTGCTTATAAGAAATTGTACTTAGGGTAAGATTTGAACTGTAGTAAATCTAATACTGGGTTCTCCAAAGTACTGAGATTTTAATTTATTTTTATGTATATGACTGTTTTGCCTGCATGTATATCTGTGTACAGCATGCATGCCTGCTGCCCATGGAAGTCAGAAGAAGGCATCAGATTCCCCTGGAACAGGAGTTTTGTTGGTTGTGAGCCACCACATGGGTGCTGAGAACTGAACTCCAGTCCCCTGGAAGAACAGCCAGTGCACTGAACTGCTGAGTCATCTCGTTGGCTCAGTGAGGGTTTTTCTTTTTTGGTTTGTTGTGAAATTATAGATGTTTTGTGCTTGCTTCAGTAGCACATACACTAAGATTGAAAGTTTAGGTAACTGAGGAACTGGAGTTTTAGGTCAGTAGTAGAGAACATGCCTAGCATGCTCATGGCCTCCCCAAAAAACACATCTATGAGGATAAAGATAAATAAAGCAGAGCTTCATGGTAGCATGTGCCTGTAACCCTAGTTTTGGGAGACAGAGATGGGAGGACTGTTTGAGGCTGGCCTGTCTACAGAGATGATTCCAGGCCAACTGGGGCTACATCTCAAAAAAACAAAAGACCTGGGAGATAACTCAGTGGGTAAGAATACTTACTATGTATGTATAAAGACTGGAATTTGAATCTCCATCACTCATAAAATCCTGGTATAGTTATGTGTGCCTGTAACTTCAGTGTTCGTGTGTAGAGACAAGCAGATCCCAGGAACTCCCTGATTAGCCAGCCTAAGAAATCGCAAGCTTCAGTTTTAGTGAGACCCTGTTTTGAAGGAGTGAGATAGAATGCAGTAATGGGAGATATCCAGTGTCCTCTATGGCCTCCATGTATATGCACTTGGACAGCCACAAGTTCATCACACATACAGATAAACAAAAATAAAGATGGAGCTGGTTTCAACTGCTTTCAAGGAATTACAGGGGAGAAAGGAGACTCCTGGCAAACTAGGTTACAGTGCCATCTAAGGGAAGCAGCTGCTAATTGGTGTTTGCAAGTGGGAGTAAAGACTCACGTTCTCAAATTTGACTTTACACTTTTATATGTGATCTCATGGTTTTTATGGTTTTTTTTTTTTGTTTTGTTTTGTTTTTGAAATAGACTCTCATTATATAGCTTTGGCTGGCCTTTGACTCACAGAGATCTGCCTGCCTCTGCTGCCTGAGTGCTAAGATTAAAGAGCCTTTAATAGTTTAATTGACTTTTTTGTTTGTTTTATAGGTCTCACTCTATCTATAGCTGCCCTTGAATCCTACACTTTACCTCATGGGTTTTTTTTTTTTTTTGGTGTGTTTTTTGTTTTGTTTTGCTTCTAAAGATTTATTTTTGCGTTTGTGTGTGTGTGTGTGTGTGTGTGTGTGTGTGTGTGTTGTGTGTTTTGTTTGTGTGCTTGAGAGGGTGTGCTCACCCACAGATGCCAGAAGGGGATGTTGGATCCTCTGGAATTGGAGTCAAGGGTAGTTATGAGCCATCATGTGGGTAGTAGGAACCAAACCCAGGTCCTTTGCAAGAGCACACAGTGCTCTTAACCACTGAGCCTCTCCTGGCCCTTGTTTTTGTGTTTTGAAACAGGGTCTCATGTTGCCAAGCCTGGACTTGAACTTCATTTGCAGCCCAAGATGACCTTGGCTTCTAATCCTCCTTCCTCTTGGATCATAGACTTGTGCCACCATGCTTTGTTTATGTGGTGCTGGGGATGAAATCCAGAGTTTTGTACATACTAGGAAGATACCCTTTCAACTTAGCTCACTCCAATTCCCTGTTTTGTTTTTGAGTCAGTCTTGCTGTCTGTCTCTGGTTAACTTGTATTCACTGTGTAGCCAGTTCATATTGAGCTGGAGGGATCCTTGGCCTTGCCTCAGTCTCCCAAGTATGAAGATTATAGCTGTGTACCACTATACTGGCACCTTTGTTTTTAAGGATTGCATTCTTCTGGGAAAAAAAAAAAATTTTTTTTTCCGTTTTCAAGACAGGGTTTAGGATTTCTTTGTGTAGTCCAGGCTGGCCTCAAACTCACAGAGATCCACCTGCCTCTGCCTCTCCAGTGCTGGGATTAAAGGCATGCGCCTCTACCCAGGATCCTTCTGAAATTTTCTTATATTTATTTATTGTGTGTTCGCCTGTCCATTGTGCATGTATGGCCTCGTGGGGGTCAGAGGGCAACAAGTGGAAATTTATTTTCTCCTTCTACCATGTGGGTCCCAGGGATCCAAATTAGTTTGTCAGGCTGGGTGGCAGGCACTTTACCCACCAAACCCTCTCACCACCCAACCCCTTCTAAGAGCTTTGATGTCGTTGTGCAAGGCAAATAAAATGCCCCTGTGGGTTAGGTTGACTCTTGCAGGTGCAGTTTGCAATCTTAGTTTATAACATAAGGGGTGAGGGGCTTAGCAGCAGATAGACCTTCTCTATTTTTTGCAGAGTACTTAAAGTTTACAAAATACTCTAGTTGAGGTATGTGTGTAAACTGAGTATATGAAATAGGGTGGTTGGATTGAACCCAGGGCCTCTCTCATGAAAAGCCAAGCACTGTTGCCTACCCATATTAATGGTTTTGTTTGTTTGTTTGTTTTATAGTCAAGAGGTAGAGATGAGCCGGGCGTTGGTGGCGCACGCCTTTAATCCCAACAGGTGTGTGGCGCTACACACCTGATATCTGGGAGCCGGAGGCCAGCCTGGGCAACCAAGTGAGCACAGGGAGAGGCGAAAAGAAAAAAAGAAAACCCTTGTCAAAAAAACAAAAAAAAAAAAAAAAAAAGAGGTAGAGATGAGCCACCCTTGTTTTATAAATCTGCAAAAAAAAACAGGTGTGTGGTGCTACACACCTATAATCCTGAACCCGAAAAGTAGAGACAGTAGTATCAAGAATTGAAGGTCATAATTTTCTATATAGCAGGTTTGACCAGCTTGGCTATATGAGTCCTTATCTCAAAAAAATAAAAAGAAAGGATAGATCTAGTCAAAACAACAAGCGGGTAGAAATGAGGTTGATGTTTCCAAGGATTGAATTAAGTATGAGACTGATGTTCTAAAACATACAACTCAAGGAATTGTAGGAAACTTGAGCCTGAGGACGAAACAAGACTACCAAATTAGGGAGGTTGTTTTTCCTTCTGACCGTTAATTCCCATTTCTCTCCATCTAGGACAACAACGAATGAAGTACTATGAATTGATTGTCAATGGCTCCTATACACCTCAGACTGTGCCCACTGGAGGCAAGGCCCTGAGTGAGAAGTTCCAGAGCTCTGGAGCAGCCACTGAGACGGTGAGAAGCTTGTGGCTGCCGTGGTGTTAGGCACATGGACTCATTACTTGGTCACCAGGAGCAGGAGCCATCTGGGAAGGTCCTAAACTTTACTGTTAAGTCTAGGAAGAGCTAAGGAATGATGCCTAGGTGCTCTCAGAAACAAAAGAACAGGGGTGTAGCTAGAGTTTTCCTGCCTGGCCCACAGTCAGGATAAATCTCTTTCACCTGCCAGTCCCACAGCCGCTCAGACCCAACCAAGTAAACACAGAGACTTATATTGCTTACAAACTGTATGGCTGTGGCAGGCTTCTTGCTCACTGTCCTTATACCTTAAATTAATCCATTTCTATAAATCTATACCTTGCCACATGGCTCGTGGCTTACCGACATCTTTACATGCTGCTTGTCCTGGCAGTGGCTGGCAGAGCCTCCCTCTGCCTTCCAGTTCTTTTTATTCTCTCTGTTAGTTCTGCCTACACTTCCTGCCTAGCCACTGCCAATCAGTGTTTTATTAGCAACACATTTGCCATACAGAACACCCCACAGCACAGGGGCTCTTGGATTGGGGTAGGACACAGTTTTAAATTATTCCTGATCTTTTGTTCTTTCTCCTTGCCTCACTTTTTCTCCAGACTGAAGCCCGCCGTCGATCTTCCTCTGACACAGCTGCCTACCCAGCAGGCACTGCTGTGGGGGGCACCCCTGGCAATGGCACTCCCTGCTCCCAAGATACCCCGTCTTCCTTTGGCCAGTTCACCCCTCAGTCCTCCCAAGGAACCCCCTACACACCTCGGGGTAGCACCCCCTACTCTCAGGACTCTGCCTACTCCAGCAGGTATGGACAACACCCATCTTGGCCTGAGCCGTTTGATTCTGGGAGCTGCAGCTGTGAAGAGCGAGCCCCAAGTCTCTGTGAGAAGGAATTGGAAACTATTTGTTTTACTCTCTAATATCAACTGACAAATTGCTGTTCAGGGATACTAATGTGGGCCCTGATCAGCAACACAGAAGCAGATGTCGAAGAATTTTGATTTGTGTGTATTTAGATGTGTGTGTGTGTGACTGCATGTATGTATGTTTATCACATGCACGCAATACCCAAGCAGGCTAGAGGGAGACAGATATATTGGAACTGAAGTTATAGATGGTTATCCACCATCATGGGGGTGTTGAGAATTGAACCTGGATCTTCTGCAAGAGCAGTCTGTGCTCTTAACCTGTGAGCACCCCTCGCTCATCTTTAGATTTTTAAAGATTTTCGTGTGTCTGAGTGTTTTGCCTGTGTGTATGTCTGTGCACACAGTGTTCTTAGTGCCCATGCAGTGGATCACCTGGAACAGGTGGAGCCACCATGTGGATGCTGGGATCAAATCTGCATCCAGGAGGGGCTTTGACATGACACTGGAAGCAGCCAGGTCTGGTCACGGAGGGAGGGAGGAGCCTGGCTAACTCCCGACTTCTTCCTCAGCAGCACCTCCACCTCCTTCAAACCCCGGCGGTCAGAGAACAGCTATCAAGATGCGTTTTCTCGCCGCCATTTCTCTGCATCTTCAGCCCCTGCAACCACTTCTGCTGCCACCTCAGCAACTGCTGCAGCCACCGCAGCCGCCTCTTCCACATCTTCATCCTCTTCGTCGTCATCCTCCTCCTCCTCCTCCTCAGCTTCTGCCTCAGCTTCTCAGTTTCGTGGTTCTGACTCTAGCTACCCAGCATATTATGAAAGCTGGAATCGCTACCAGCGTCACAGTTCCTACCCACCTCGCCGGGCAACTAGAGAGGACCCTCCTGGGGCCCCCTTTGCTGAGAATACGGCTGAGCGCTTCCCACCTTCCTATACCTCCTATTTGGCCCCTGAGCCCAACCGATCCACTGACCAAGACTACCGGCCCCCTGCCTCAGAGGCCCCACCTCCAGAGCCTCCAGAACCTGGTGGTGGAGGTGGTGGTGGTGGTGGTGGTAGTGGTGGTGGTGGTGGTGGTGGTGGTGGGGCACCCAGCCCTGAGAGAGAAGAAGCCCGGACTTCCCCACGCCCACCTTCACCTGCCCGTTCTGGCTCCCCAGCCCCAGAGACCACCAATGAGAGTGTCCCCTTTGCCCAGCACAGCAGCTTGGATTCCCGCATTGAAATGCTGCTGAAGGAACAGCGCTCCAAATTTTCTTTCCTGGCCTCTGATACAGAGGAAGAAGAAGAGAACAGTGCAGGCCCTGGGGCTAGAGATGCAGGGGATGAGGTGCCTTCTGGGGCAGGTCATGGGCCCTGCACACCCCCTCCTGCCCCAGCTAATTTTGAAGATGTAGCACCTACAGGGAGTGGAGAGCCAGGGGCTGCCCGAGAGTCACCAAAGGCCAATGGACAGAATCAGGTGAGCCTGGAGCCAGCCATAGGATCTGGGAAGGAAGTGTATGTCTTAGGGGAGAGGGAAGGTGCTCAGACAAGAAAACAAATTTGAGGGCAACCTCAGGGAGCTCTAATAGGAGCTGTCTGTGACTCTCCTCCATACCCTACAGGCTTCTCCATGTTCTTCCGGAGAAGATATGGAGATCTCTGATGATGACAGGGGTGGTTCACCTCCTCCAGCCCCAACGCCCCCCCAGCAGCCGCCGCCGCCGCCACCACCACCACCACCTCCCCCTCCTCCTCCCTACCTTTCTTCCCTTCCCCTGGGTTATCCTCCCCATCAACCTGCCTACCTCCTCCCACCCCACCCAGATGGACCACCCCCCCCTGAGTACCCTCCGCCTCCTCCACCACCACCACCCCACATCTATGACTTTGTGAACTCCCTGGAACTTATGGATCGACTTGGGGCACAGTGGGGAGGGATGCCCATGTCCTTCCAGATGCAGACCCAGATGTTAACTCGGCTCCACCAGCTGCGGCAGGGCAAGGGATTGACTGCTGCCTCAGCTGGTCCTCCTGGTGGGGCCTTTGGCGAGGCCTTCCTCCCTTTTCCACCCCCACAAGAGGCGGCCTATGGCTTGCCCTATGCTCTGTACACACAAGGGCAAGAAGGTCGTGGGGCATACTCCCGGGAAGCCTACCATCTGCCCTTGCCCATGGCAGCCGAGCCCCTGCCTTCTTCTTCAGTCTCGGGAGAAGAGGCCCGGCTGCCTCACAGGGAAGAAGCAGAGATGGCAGAAAGCAAGGCCCTACCGTCAGCAGGCACTGTGGGTCGTGTCCTGGCCACCCTTGTCCAAGAGATGAAGAGCATTATGCAGCGAGACCTCAACCGCAAGATGGTGGAGAATGTGGCCTTTGGAGCCTTTGACCAGTGGTGGGAGAGCAAGGAAGAAAAGGCCAAGGTGAGGAGGTCTGGGGACAGTGGACACTGGGGTGTTTGCTGAAGGAGCTAGACCTTGAAGTTTCCCAGGTTGCCCAGGTCAGAGTAGGGATAAGAGAAAATGAAGTGGATGTGGGCATTATGGGCAGGGGAGTCAGACCCAGCAAAAGGTAAGCACAGGCCTGGGTCAGAAGAGCTTTGTCCTGGCTCCTTTGCTGCCTGCAGTGGACAGAACTCTTAAGTGTTTCTGGGCTTGTCTTCATTTCTACCATTTGTCACATGGGAAAGATTAGTAACTGTTTCCTAAGGATGGAGGCCCTAAATTATCCGACTTGAGACTCTTTTAATTGAACAGAAATAGTGTCAGTTGATGGGTGTCTGTGTTCCTGAGGCGCACTGTTGGTTCTTGGGCAGGAGGGAATTCCTGTGCTCTGGGTTCTGCAGCTCAGTCTCCCTACTATCTGCAGCCATTCCAGAATGCAGCCAAGCAGCAAGCCAAGGAGGAAGATAAAGAAAAGATGAAGCTCAAAGAGCCAGGCATGCTCTCCCTCGTAGACTGGGCCAAGAGTGGCGGTATCACAGGCATTGAGGCCTTTGCCTTTGGGTCAGGGCTACGAGGGGCCCTGCGGTTGCCTTCGTTTAAGGTATCCAGGATTGTGGTGGTGGGGAAAGCTGGTGGGCTTCCCTTCCTTGGGGAAATGGTGGTTGGGAGTTGGGTGAGGCTGTGGGTGATGGTAGTTGAGGGGTTGTTTTTAATTTTCCCTCCCTCCTCCTCATTCTCCTCCCTGATTGAATTCTAAGTGGGCCCTGTTTTTCTGCTTCTGCCAGGTAAAGAGGAAAGAGCCATCAGAAATTTCAGAGGCCAGTGAGGAAAAGAGACCCAGGCCTTCTACTCCAGCCGAGGAAGATGAAGATGGTAAGTAAGAGATCGGGCAGAGGAGCAGGGGTGGTCCACTTAGAGTATGACAACAAGCAAGAGGAGAGACGAAGGGGTCAGGGTGTCTCTGAGGGGAGGCACCAAACGGAGATCTTGGTACAGACTTCGAGTGAATGAAAGGAATTCCAGAAGGCATCAGATAGGCTTCTCCCTGAGTTATGGTTTTAGTTATGGTTCTTGTCTCTGCTGTGCTGATTTAAACGGTTCTGTGTTTTGGTTTTTCCACTTACAAAGAAGAAATTTCACATCTGGAGTTCACCATCTAATGCTTTTGCGGTAGAACCGTCCTAGTCTCTTCAAGTTTGGGCTCTTGGTTGGTAGCTGTGTGACTCGAAGCTTCTTTCTTGAGTCTGATTTGCTTCCCTGGAGAAGCCTCTGCCTTGTATTATTTTCTTGGGCCTGATAAAACAAGTTGGCATCCTCTTTCACCCAGCTTACAAAATGATGAAAGAAAACATGCGGGATGTAGTTTAAGTTGTATAACATGTTAGGATGTTGGTCTCTGTGCTGAGTTTCAACTTTTCCTGTCTGTAAGTTCAGTCTGTCAGTAAAATGGGCAATAGTGTGTGTCAAGTTCCTTGCATCTGGGATAGGAGAGCAGTAATTACTGATCAGTCACAACTGTTCTGACCTCCTCTTGCAGATCCTGAGCGAGAGAAGGAAACTGGGGAGCCAGGACGTCCAGGGACCAAGCCTCCGAAGCGAGATGAAGAACGAGGGAAGACCCAAGGCAAGCACCGGAAATCCTTTGCTCTGGATAGTGAAGGGGAAGAGGCATCCCAGGAGTCTTCCTCAGAGAAGGTAAGATCCTAGCACCCATTGTCTGCCAGAAGCCTTTCCTGAACACCTGCTTGCACAGCCAGCTTCTCACTGAGCTGGAATCCAGACAGCCAGCAGGGCTTCTGGGTGAAAACTTGTCTTTTTCCTGTTAGTCTCAGTTTGTCCTTTTCTTTAAGGATGAGGATGATGATGAGGAAGATGAGGAAGATGAAGAGCGGGAGGAAGCTGTGGATGCCACCAAGAAGGAGACAGAGGCATCAGATGGTAAGTTTAGACAGTTGAATAGAGTTCAGGTCTGAGGAAGAAGGGATTACACTATCTGGTTTGTCTTTTCCTGAATTCATAGATCTTTCCTGCTGGACTTCTGGTCAGTCTTGCCCTTTGCAAAGACAGTTGTTTTAACGACATTTTTTTGGAATCCTGGGACCCTTTGGAACATTAACCCCATTAATTCAGAGTACTCCCTCTCCTGAAATCTGTTCCCTGTGGACAGTCCAGCCAAGTCTGTCTGTCCCCAGGTCCTGGAGGTGAAAGGTGTGCATTACCCTCTTACACCTTGATGTTCCCATCCAGACCTCCTTATCTTAGAGCACTGCTCTTCCTGTGAGGCCTAGCCGTCAGGCTTCCTTTCTGTTCCTGCCTCTGCCGTTACCAGACACTCTTCCATCCACCCGCACATCTTCCATGGCTTGTACATGGTTTAGTGATCTCCATTCCTTAGAAGTGTGTTGAGGGACTACAAAGGTAGCACAGTGGTTAATAGTTAATAGTACTTAGTGCTCTTACAGAGGACCCAGGTTTGGTTCTTAGCACCTATGCAACTTCACTTCCAGAAGATCCAGTGCATTCGTCTGTAGCTAGAGTTTTCCTGCCTGGCCCACAGTCAGGATAAATCTCTCACCTGCCAGTCCCACAGCCGCTCAGACCCAACCAAGTAAACACAGAGACTTATATTGCTTACAAACTGTATGGCCGTGGCAGGCTTCTTGCTTAACTGTCCTTATATCTTAAATTAATCCATTTCTATAAATCTATACCTTGCCACGTGGCTCGTGGCTTACCGGCATCTTTACATGCTGCTTGTCCTGGCAGCGGCTGGCAATGTCTCCTTCCACCTTCCTGTTCTTTTCTCCTCCTCTCTGTTAGTCCCGCCTATACTTCCTGCTTAGCCACTGGCCAATCAGTGTTTTATTTATTGACCAATCAGAGTAATTTGACATACAGACCATCCTACAGCATTCGTCTCAACTCCACAGACTTTTTTTTTTTTTTTTTTAAGAAACATGCATTTAAAAAAAACCCACCGGGCGGTGGTGGTGCACACCTTTAATCTCAGCACTCGGGAGGCAGAGGCAGGCAGATGATCTCTGTGAGTTTGAGGCCAGCCTGGGCTACAGAGTGAGTTCCAGGACAGGCTCCAAAGCTACAGAGAAACCCTGTCTTGAAAAACCAAAAAAAAAAAAAAAAAAGAACCTCCTATGTGCACTTACTGTTTTACAAACTTCAGACAGATGTGGTTCCTGCTTTTAAGAGCTTGTTGGTCTCAGCACTCAGGAGACAGAGGCAGGAGGACCTTTGTGAATTTGAGGCCAGCTTGTTCTACAGAGTGAGTTCAGGACAGCCAGAGCAGTACACAAAGAAACCCTGTCTTGAAAACCAAAGTGGCGGGGAGCTTGTTGGAGGGGAATAGACTTGACAGGTGCACAGGTCCAGTCACTGTTTTTTTTTTTTCTTTTTCAAGGATGATAAAATAGGGTAATTATGTCTGATAATGTGCTAGGCCTGTTGTCTGCATGGTGATCAGGAATTCTCTGAAATCCTGTTTCAGCAGCGTCCAGGGTTGGTAGCAATGATGATCTGAGGTCTCACTGAAGGAAAGAAGCAGAGGGCTGGGCTCCCTGCTCAGAAGGAAGATAGCTCCCTCCTGTAGGTCCTTTGGCTCCCTTCCCATCAGCTGTCCCTCTAACTTGCATCTTGAATTGTCTTCTCTGCTTTTCTCCTTTAAGTTCTTAGGGACAGGGTCTTTAGCCCAGGCTGGCCTTCTTTTGTAATCCTTTTCTAGTTCTGCCTCTACCTAAGGGGAGTGCTAGAATTACACACATGCCATCATTTTAGGAAATGTACTCTCTTCTTTACTCGGTCTTTGCCTAACTCCCTGTTTTCTGCCAGAGTGACACGATAGGCCATTTGTATAGTCAGTCAGTCTGGCCCTGCTCATATGCTCGTCTCCACTTTGTCTCTTCCTGGTCCAGTTCCCCACCACCACTACCACCTTCTAATTGACTCCGTTATAGAATTCATAAATGCTTCTGTTCTCTCTCCCCCTCTTCCTCTCTCCCTCTCTCCTGGCCTCACTGCCATACTTAGTCTTTCAAGTGCTGGGATTACAGGCATTTTCCATCATGCCTCTTCAGGACTTTAGTGCCCTCTCATCCAGTACTGATCTTCTGTAAGTGTGGTATATGTAAGGGCTGTGCCATGATATGCATGTGTATGTGCATCAGCTCTCTCCTTCCATCATGCCAATTTCAGTGTTCAGACTCGGGTCATCAGTTTGGCAATAGGGGCCTGCTGAAGCCATTTTGCTGGCCCTTTGTTTTGTTGAGGAAGAGTTTCACATAGCCCAGGCAGGCCTCTAATTTGCTGTATAGATGAACATGACCTTAAACTTGGATCATCCTGCCTCTACCTCTAGATTAATGTACCTACTGCCAATGACTGGCTCATTTATGTATTTGTTTATTTACTTACTTTTTAGATTTATTTAACTTTGTTTTGTTTTTGTTCTTGTTTTGTTTTGAGACAGGGTTTCTCCGTGTAGTTTTGGTGCCTGTCCTGGAACTCACTCTGTAGACCAGGCTGACCTCAAACTCACAGAGATCCACCTGCCTCTGCCTCCTGAGTGCTGGTATTAAAGGTGTGCACCACCATCCGGCTTAACTTTATTTTATGTGTGTTGGTGTGAAGGTGTCAGATCTCCTGGAACTGGAGTTACAGACAGTTGTGAGCCACCATGTGGGTGTTGGGAATTGAACCTGGGTCCTCTGGAAGAACAGCCAGTGCTCCTAACCCCTGAGCCATCTCTCCAGCCCCATTTCTTTTTAATTGAGAGATTTTCTATTCATTTTACATAATCAACCACAGATTCCCCTGTCCTCCCTCTTCCCACCCCCAGCCCTCCCCCCAACTCACCCCCCATTAATTTATTTGGCTTTTTATTTATTTTTTAATTTTTAATTTCAAGACAGAGTTTCTCTGTGTAGCCCTGGCTGTCCTGGAACTCACTCTGTAGACCAGTTGACCCCAGACTCCCAGAGATCCACCTGCCTCTGCCTCCCAAGTGCTAGGATTAAAGACGTACCACCACTGCCCCGCTGACTGGTTTTTTATTTTAATGAATTTCTTTAGTATACAGTGTAGGATTTTCATTGTGACACTCGACATTTCTGTGACTGCACTAGTCATACCTTCCCCATTCCTTGCTGATACCCTCTCCCTCAATTGTCCCTCCTTTGGCTTTTATGCCACATATGTTTGTGCCCCCTTTCTTTCAGACCTCTCGCCACACTCCGTGTTCTTTCTACTTTCAAAGCGTGTACTGTTTATTCCAGAATTCTTTTTGTTCAACTTCTGCAAACCCACTTTGGTGGTCCAAGCTGACTGCTTGCCAGTCTCCAGGTCTCTCTCTGTTTTGTTGCTGTTGTTTCTGACACTCCTGCTCCATCTGCATTTCATTGTGGTGGGATATCTCCTCCTCCTCCTTGATTTTAGCATCTCCTTAGGGAGGCCTTCCGAGACTTGTTCTTTTAAGCAGAACCCAGGGCTTTTTTCCCTGTGTTCTTCAGTCCCTTATGCTAACGTCTGTCACTGTGAGCAGGTATTTGCTTATTTAACCTCTTGACTTTCTGGACTCGTAGCACCTGGCCTAGAGCCTCACATCCAGAGTACTTAGGGAGTGACCCTCAGCTTGGCCGCTGACTGCTGTCTTTTCTGGGTTTCCAGGTGAGGGTGAGGACAGCGACTCCTCCTCCCAGCGCTCTCCGTATGCTGACTCGGATGGCGAGAGTGGTAGCACGTCGGACTCTGAGAGTAGCAGCTCCTCTTCCTCTTCCTCCTCTTCTTCCTCCTCTTCCTCTTCCTCCTCCTCTTCCTCCTCCTCATCTTCCTCATCAGAGTCCTCCTCTGAAGAAGAGGAGCAGTCAACAGTCATTCCCCCAGTGTCACCAACCTCCAGAGAAGTCCCAGAACTCCTTCCAGCACCTGATGAGAAGCCTGAGACAGACAGAGTTGTAGACTCCCCTGTCATGCCTCTCCCTGAAAAGGAGACATCTCCCACACGGCCTGCAGGTAGGTGACATGACTAAGATGTATGGTTGTCAGTGTCTTAGAGGATGGTGTCTACCTACACTCGGTACGTGAGCTGTTATGTATGTGTGGAGACAGGTAAATGGGAACCCAGCAACATTAACTCATAGCTGAGTTCTGCCTTTGCTTTCCATTTTCTGTGTGTGGTCCTTGCTAGTCTATAGCACGTGCATATGATGGTCCTACTGTGGGGACTGTTCATTCATAGCAGTAGTTTATTGAGCACTACTACCACATACAGTAGCTGTATGAAGAAGCTATGATGGGGTGTCTGCTGACAGGAACTGTTCTCATCCTCTCAAAGCTTTCAGTCCACAGGAAGATACAGGCCAGTTCAGCAGTAAATGCATAAAAATAACTATGATTTCAAACCAATAAGTACTATGAAGGAAAAATGCAAGGAACTCAGACTCCTGAAGGCATCTATGGGTCTGTAAACATCCTCCTGCTGAAGCACAGTTGGGCTAAAGTCTGGGCAAAACAGACAGTGAGGAGGAATTAGCAGATATATAGGCTCTGCATAAGGCACAGAATGCAAATTGGAAGACCTGGAAGAAAGGTCACCCTATGGTAGGTTGAAAATTTAGGGTGGAGGGTGGCCAGAACTACAGAAGTGGGTGAGGACCAGCCCATGCAAAATGCAGAGCCTAGGTAAAGAAGTTTATTTTTGCCATAGGAAGCATGTCACTAGGTAATAGTATTTGAAAGGATGCATTGCAAAGAGGAGTTGGAGAGGAGCCAGAGTGTCACAGGGAGACTGTTCAGAGGCTAGAAAGATAGCGAAGGATGGAGGATGGGAAGCTGGGACTTAGGGGTCCCTCTAAAATGAAATTTTAAAAGATTTCAGCATCCATAGGATGATGACCTCTTCTGACACCTCATACACTCACAGCCTCTTCTGAATCTCTTGGCAGCAAAAGGCCACTTACAGGGATTGTTTTCCTTCCATTTTCTGGACTCCTCATCTGCATTTCAAAAAGACCATTCTGACAGGAAAGAGAGATTTGGGAAAAGGGGAAGGGGATAGAAGGGTAGCATTAGAGGGGATACAGGTAAAATACAGTCAGGGACTGGGGATAGAGCCCAGTAGGTAAAGTGCTTGTCACATAAGCCTGAGAACCTTTGGGTTTGATCTGAGCATCCACATAAAGGTATGGTGGCTTGCACTTATGACCCCAGGTTTAGAGAAGCAGAGATAGATCCTTGGGACTGTCCTAGTGAAGGACCATATCTCAAAAAACAGGGTGGGCACTTGAGGAACTACACTCAAGGCTCAGAGACAGAGACAATAGTGGAAACAGGGATGAAGACAGGATAAATAACTTGGTGATACTACATGCCACGGAAAGATGTTCAGTAAAGTGGCCTAGGATTACAAACACTGATGACTGGAATTTGAGTTATGGCCTCTGTACTTTGAGTTAAAAACATTGGCAACTGGATTATAGAGCTGAGGCTTGGGAAGAACAGTCTGCCCAAGAGCAATGAGAACATTGATGTGAACTCAGTTGTCCACCCTGGAGAACATGGGATGAGAGAGCGTGGACAAAGGTCAGAGCCAAAGAGTGGTAAATTTTGTATATCAGACAAAGCAGAGCTTTAAAAAGGTGGGAGTTCAAACCTTGGTCTTGCCTTTCTTTCCTCTTCTAGTTTGGTTTCTTTTTGCTTTCCCCAGGAAATAGGTCTCCTCTATCTCTTCATTCCAGTGCAGGGTTAATACCCACCCAACCACCAGGCTAGCTACAGGCCAGCCAGCCTATCTTAGAACTTCTTAGGGAAGTTTCTGATTGGGCCAGCTTGGATCAGGTGACAGTCTTTGTGATATCAGTTAGTGATGGCTCTGAGGGAGAAAGCTGGGGAACTGACTTCTAGGGCCCTGTGTTTAAGAATTTGAGGACATAGGAGAGCAATTCCCAGAAAAAAAGTAGTTGTACTGACTGAGCAGGTAACCCAAAAATTGTATCCTAAATGAAAGCCTGGGGACGTGAGGGAGTACACACATATCTGTGTGAAGAAGCTGAGTTGGATGCTTAAGTTGTGTACTTTGCCAGTGTCTGAGACCTACATGATATCCACGCCTTAGGACATAACACATTTAGGACCTTACTCAGTGCTCCCAAGTAAGGAACACTCAGTTTAAGGCAGTGTGTGCAGCTGATCACTGCCTGCCCAGCCAGATGTGGTAATGGCTTCCGCTTAGTTCTGAAAATGGTAGAGCCAGATGTAAAAGCTCTGAGCCCACAACTATCTAGTCATGGAATGTGTTCTCTTCTAGTCTAGAAGTCTAGAAGCCCAGTATTTCATGGGAGTCTTTCGATCCCCAGTTTCCTAGTTTGGCTAGACATGTGGTTTGGTTGGTTATCCCATTTGAATGGAGGCTTCCTGCGCTTATCTGTCTGCTCTGAGTTTTCTCTATACCTGACATGACCAGACTCAGTATATGCTTGTCAGCTGGAATAATGAACAGGTACAGAGCCCTATCCTGCTCAGGGAGCACACAGTTCTGAGAATGATCTGGGCAGGAGAAAGGCAGAGTCCGCTGTGTAAGCAGGTATGTGTATAGATCAGCAGGAGTGTACTAGATGGAAGCTGAGGGAGAATAGGGTAGAAATGAAATAAGGCTGCCTCATTCCAGTATAGCTGAGCCCAGGTCTACAGCCTTGACAGTTTTGTCTGATGAGGTTGGCCTTTGCCCATGTGCTTCCGTCCCCAGGTACTGCTGAGGAACCACCTCCTAATATACCACAGCCTCCTCCAGAGCCACCAGCTGGACCTCCAGACCCTGCCCCCCGCCTGGATGAGCGCCCCTCTTCTCCTATCCCTCTCTTACCCCCACCCAAGAAACGCCGGAAAACTGTCTCCTTCTCTGCCACAGAGGAGGCACCAGCCCCAGAGCCTCCCCCAGCTGCCCCACTGCAGGCCAAGTCTCCTGGCCCAGTCTCTCGAAAAGTCCCTCGGGTTGTGGAGCGGACCATTCGTAACCTGCCCCTGGACCATGCGTCTCTGGTTAAGAGTTGGCCTGAGGAGGTGGCCCGAGGAGGTCGGAATCGGTCTGGAGGTCGTGTCCGCTCTACTGAAGAAGAAGAGGCCACTGAGTCAGGGACAGAAGTGGACCTGGCAGTGCTGGCTGACCTAGCCCTGACCCCAGCACGACGTGGGTTGACTACCCTCCCCACTGGTGACGACTCAGAGGCCACAGAGACCTCAGACGAGGCTGAGCGTCCAAGCCCTCTCCTCAGCCACATCCTCTTGGAACACAACTATGCCCTGGCCATCAAGCCCCCGCCTGCCACGCCAGCACCTCGGCCCCTAGAGCCGGCTCCTGCCCCTGCTGCTCTCTTCAGCTCCCCAGCGGATGAAGTCTTGGAGGCCCCTGAGGTGGTGGTGGCTGAGGCAGAAGAGCCAAAGCAACAGCTGCAGCAGCAGCAGCATCCAGAGCAGGAAGGGGAGGAGGAGGAGGAAGAGGAGGAGGAAGAGGAGTCCGAGTCTTCAGAAAGCAGCAGCAGCAGCAGCAGCAGCGATGAGGAAGGGGCTATCAGGAGACGTAGCCTCCGCTCCCACACTCGACGAAGACGGCCACCACTCCCACCCCCACCCCCACCGCCTCCTTCCTTTGAGCCAAGGAGTGAATTTGAGCAGATGACCATCCTATATGACATTTGGAACTCAGGCCTGGACTTGGAAGACATGAGCTACTTGAGGCTGACGTATGAGCGACTGTTGCAGCAGACCAGTGGGGCTGACTGGCTTAATGATACCCACTGGGTCCATCACACAAATATCCTGAGCCACAGAGTCTGCTTGCACCCTAGAGCAGGACATAGGGCTGGGATGAGGACAGTTTTCCCTGGGGTCATGTGGCCAGAAATGTCATCCTCAGGGCACTCCTAGGACTGCACTGGTCTCCTATCTGTCTAACTCACTATGCCTCGATTAGCTTTGTTCTCTAGCTGCCAGCTGTCTTTTCCCTCTGCCTTGTGTCTCTTCTGGCAGAACAGGGAAGGTCTAGACTTGCCTTCTCCAGTCTGTCTCCTGAGTATTCTCACCATCGGACCTGCTACCCTGTAGGCTGGGTCTGGGGTGGACAGGAGGTATGGGCCCCAAGGGACTGGCCAGTAGGGAACCTGTTCTCTTCCTTAACACCCTGCACTCACCAACCTAAGCACTCCAAAGCGCAAGCGACGGCCCCAAGATGGGCCCCGGGAGCATCAGACAGGCTCTGCACGCAGCGAAGGTTACTACCCCATTAGCAAGAAAGAGAAGGACAAGTACCTGGATGTGTGCCCTGTCTCAGCCCGACAGCTGGAAGGCGTGGACACTCAGGTAGAGCCCTACCCCAAGCCCTAGCTTGCTGCCTCCTTCCTGTCCTTCAAGTACTCACCACCTCCTTGTCTTGCTCACAGGGGACTAATCGGGTGCTTTCTGAGCGACGGTCAGAGCAGCGGCGGTTACTGAGCGCCATTGGCACCTCAGCCATCATGGATAGTGATCTGCTAAAGCTAAACCAGCTCAAGGTCAGGAGGGGGAACTGGAGGAGGGAGGAGACCCAGTGAAACAAACTACAGCAAGGAGATTGCCCCTGGCGGGATCCTGTGGGTGGGGGGAAGCTGAAGGGGAGGGAAGGGACAAGTTTGTGGGAGCACCCAACAGTTAAAGCTACCTTCTATCCCCTAGTTCCGGAAGAAGAAACTCCGATTTGGCCGGAGCCGAATCCATGAGTGGGGTCTGTTTGCCATGGAACCCATCGCAGCTGATGAGATGGTGATAGAGTATGTTGGCCAGAACATCCGCCAGGTAAGGTTCCACTCCAGCACCAGCCCTGTTGCTGACTGGACTACAGCATGGGATTTCACGCCAGCATCTGATCTCTTGTACAAAGCCTCTCTCATTACTGCCACTGCCCAGCTTTGAGACTTACCCAGTAAACTAGACGTTAGTGGTCCAGCCTGGTTGAAGGTGCTGTGGGGACCCAGAACCTTCCAGAGACCTGAAAGCTAAAGGGTAATGAACTCCTAGGGCAGCTGCATATATATGCTCCAGTTCTGGGGACAGTGTGTGCACAGGCCAGAAGCTGATCCTCTGAGGAGGACGAGGCCACTGCATCTGTTCAGGGCCAGTGACAGGGATGTGAGTCTGGGAATGCAAGTGGAGCCAATTCCTCAGAGCTGGAACCCTGTCAGTCAAGTGTGGCCTATGGATGGGGAATGACCTGGAAGCTGTGCAGGCAAGGACTTGAGAAGCTAGTAAGAGCCCTCTGGCTGTGTAGAAAAGAGCTTGTGTGGACTGGCCTCAGTGGGGCTTAATGGAGATCAAAGCCAAGGCATGGATGAGATACTGGTAACAGGGGTGATAGTCTAGTTTGTGGGTCCAGAATGGTTGACAGAACCAGATAGTTGGCTGTAGAGGGTGAAAATCAAGTGTCGAGGTCTTTCTCAAGGCATCTCCATTAGCTTCTAGGAAAGTGGTTGGGGCCGGGCGGTGGTGGCGCACGCCTTTAATCCCAGCACTCGGGAGGCAGAGGCAGGCGGATCTCTGTGAGTTCGAGGCCAGCCTGAGCTGCCAAGTGAGCTCCAGGAAAGGCGCAAAGCTACACAGAGAAACCCTGTCTCGAAAAACCAAAAAAAAAAAAAAAAAAAAAAGAAAGTGGTTGGGAACAGCAGAAGGAACAGAAATGTGATCAAGATTTGTCCCAGTGCAGATGTGAGGCTCAGGGTCCTAGGGTTGTAGGAATGACATCCCACAGTCCTACTGAGGTGGACTTGGCTGGAGATTGAAGCCTGGGAGGAGTCCTCACTAGAGTTGGTGGTTAGAACTCTGCAAAGGCGTCAGGTCCCCCAGTGAGAGTGGCAAACGCATTGCCTGTTTCCTGGGAATAGCTGCCCCTTGCTGAAAGGCCCTTGTCCTGGCACAGACCATCTGCCATCTGCTCTCACCAGCTGCCCAGTAGGCGCCTGTTTGGGAAGGGTAGTCCTAGGAAAAGACTCAATTGGAGGCATGGCCACTGTCGTCGTTTCAGAAGCTGCCCCAGGCCCACAGCATACTGTGGGCTCCACTGTGGTCACACAGGTTCTCAGAAGAACTGGTTTCGGTGCTAGTTTCCCCAGTCCTGCGGCTGACTTTGGGTCAGAATGGGTGGGAGCAAGTAGACCCAGATGCATATCCAATCAGCATGGCCCCAGGAGCTGTTGGCTTGGCCAGAGGGGCTGCTGGGAGTAGGTGTAGCCCATACAGCGGCTGATGTCCGTGACGTGTGTGCATCTCGTCTTCCCAGATGGTAGCTGACATGCGTGAGAAGCGCTACGTCCAGGAGGGCATCGGCAGCAGCTACCTTTTCCGGGTGGATCACGACACCATCATTGATGCTACCAAGTGTGGCAACCTTGCCAGGTTCATCAACCACTGCTGCACGGTGCGCTCAGGGCTGGGCCAGGGCTGGGCTGGGCAGGGGTGAGGTGGGGCTGCGGCTTACACTGCCTCTCCTGCAGCCCAACTGCTACGCCAAGGTGATCACCATCGAGTCTCAGAAGAAGATTGTGATCTACTCCAAGCAGCCCATTGGCGTGGATGAGGAGATCACCTACGACTACAAGTTCCCACTGGAGGACAACAAGATCCCGTGTCTGTGCGGCACTGAAAGCTGCCGCGGCTCCCTCAACTGAGGTGGGGCAGGACTGGTGCCCTCACCCCTATTTATTCCCCTCTGGTGCCCTACGCTCCCAGCACCCCCAGCCTTAGTGGGCTCAGCACGGCCCACATGCCCCCATCTCCATATGTGGGATAGGGGCCCTGAGCCCAGCAAGGGAGCCTCAGTCCTTTGAGGTAACTTCTGACTCCCCTGTACCCCATGCCCAACCACCCTCTTAATTTTTTTTTTTTTTTTTTTCTTTGCGGAGAAGAAGCTGTAAATGTTTTGTAGCTGCCAGCAGCTGTTTCCTGTGGAAACCTGGGGTACCAGCCTGTATAGATGCTATTCTTGGGGGCTGAATAGCCCTCTGCTTCATGTTAGTGGGGACTTCCCCTTCTGCCCTATGTGCACCCCTCCCCAGTTTAGGGGTCTCTGGGGCAGTGGCCATGTTCTCCCCCTGGGGGGGCCTTTGGCCCCTAGTCCTGGGAACTCTGTGCCTGGAACCCTGCCTCATCTGTTCCTGCCAGACCCTGTGGGTCACCCTCCCACCCTGGTGTCCCAGGGCTCTGGCTCGTGGGCCAGGATGGTGGGGGGCAGGCCCTTCTTGTTGGGCTGGATTGTACATAATGTTAATAGTGAAAACCCAACGCCACATTTTTATAATTGTGATTAAACTTTATTGTACAAAAATGCTTGGTCAATATCTTTGGGAAGAGCAGGCTGGGATGTGAGTTGACACAGTGGCTGAAGCAAGAGGGGGAAAATGGGTGGCCTAAAGTTTGGGGGGAATAGGCCTGCAGACACAGCAGTACTGCCGTGGACCAACCACCTAACGGACTGCAACAACCATGCCAATATCTCCCCACGGATGCTAGCCAGAGCTGTACCAAGACCAGGCTTCCCTCCTCTCTCCCCAGAACCACAGCTGGTGCTGGGCCTCCAGCCTACTGGGAAACCCAGCAGGAGGGAAGAGCAGTGATGACCCTATTATCCCCAAACACGTCATCACCAAGTGGGCAGGTTCTGTCCTCCGCCAGCCACGGAGAGTGGACTGGCCACCAGGGGGCACTCTGGCAAGAGAATTCCCTCCAAACCCCCTTGCCCGCCCCTAGGGGTGGAGGCTAGGCTGGTCTCCTTCCTGGAATGGGCCAGGAGGGAGGAGCAAGCGGAAGGAAGGAAGCCTGTGTGCAGCTAGCTGGCCCATCAGCCCAGGACACAAGCTCTCCCAGTGGCCAGTTCGGACTCCCTGGAAAGGAGGACAGGTAGGCAGAGATGATACTGAGCTCCAGGTGGCCCTTCTCTTACAGTCCCAGCTCTTACCACCTCCCTATACCCTTTCTAGCCAACTCTTGGCCTTTTCCCCCTCCTTTAGTATCCCCAGTCAGTTTTTCCATCCATCTCAATCCCTAACCCTTTTCTACATCCAATCCTAGTGACTCAGCAGTTAGGGTCAAGAGGGCAGGCAGCCTGATTGCTAAAAGCACATAGCTGCCACCCACAGCTAGTACTCAGCGTCTTCACCAT
>CABHPQ010136374.1:0-19064 GCA_902168405.1 Peromyscus aztecus
GAAAAGAAAAGAAAAGAAAAGAAAAGAAAAGAAAAGAAAAGAAAAGAAAAGAAAAGAAAAGAAAAGAAAAAAGGAAGTAAGATGCTGTGGGATAATGCTCTTGTACACTGAAAAGATTTGTCACTCCTATTGGTTTAGTAATACACTGTTTGGCCAGAAGCCAGGCAGGAAGTGTAGGTGGGGTGACCAGACCAGGAGAAGGCAGGAAGAGGAAAGGCAGAGACAGAGTCACCAGCCTGACACAGAGGAAGTTAGATGAGAATGCTGGACTGAGAAAAGGTATTGAGCCACATGGCTAAACACAGACAAGAACAATGGGTTAATTTAAGCATAAGAGCTAGTTAGTCATAAGCCTGAGCAACAGGCCAAACAGTTTATAATTAATATAAGCCTCTGTGTGTTTATTTGGGACTGAACGGCTGCAGGATTGGGAAGGACAGAAACTTCCATCTACAGAATGAGAAAATTATTCAAATATGCAAATATGTAATCAGCATTCTGTGTCTCTAAGCATTCTAACTTTCTTCCTGATAAGACATGTGACTATCTTACTTTTCTGAACAAACCACTGTCAAACTGAGCTACAGATAATAGCTTTCTACTTAGACAGCACTTTACTTTCATCATTAATAGAAGATGGATATAAAAATCTATAAATTATAGTTACAACTAAGAAATAAAAAATTGTTACTCAGAGATAAAAAAGATACATTTTCTTTCTCTTAGCCTTGCTTTCAAAAGTATAGACACAAAGCCAATATTTTCTTCAATATTAAAATTATTATTATATCTCCACTAATATGGACTTTAAAGTACCAATTGCTATTTATTATTTCAAAAATAATATTCAAAATGGACAATTTTTAAAAATGCTTTCCTCAAATGATTCATCATAATGAATTTATTATAAAATACTTTTGTTTCAGAATCGAATCTCATTTAAGGCTCTATGTATATACTATTCTTGAATAGCTTTAAATACTAAATTAAAATTAAGTACAACTAACAGTATAGTATACATATAAGGCTTCATTTATAAGCAATCTTCTGTTACCTTTGTGCATTGAAACTAGAAAATCACAGTAATAATTATACAGCTTCTCTTTCTTGATTTCAGAATATTTAGGGCAGTACGATTTCCATTTTCATAACAAGCTTTCAAGTGTACTGGCCAGAACATGACAGCCTTCTCTTTCAGTACCAGATAGATTCCTCACAGCCAGGCTTGTTAAGTTAACTGTTACAGAGAGTAACAGTTTATCTGCACTAACAGAGTATCTGCAATAAATACACCAATCACAATGGAGTATTTGGAAGTTTAAGATGAAAACCCATAAAATTCAGTAAATGCCAGATGCATAAAAATCCAATGAAAGTGTTGTAAAAGGGAAAGCCCATGAGCTAAGGATGAAACACTTAAGCCCATAGGAGAGTCCTTTCCTAGCATGTATGAGGGCTATAAGTGTGATACATTTGCTATGGAGGGAAAAAAGACCTAAAAGAAACAAAGACAAATACACAATACATGAATCTCTAACAAATGCAAAGGACTGTGCTGAACAGGAAGACAATGGCATCGGGGAAAACAGTCCTTCAAATGTGGGTAGCAGGATGGACTCTGGAAGAGTCCTCACTGCAATGCAACTAAATGCTGAGTAATTACAACAAAACCATCCACCCCTAGACCAGTAAGAAGCAGGAAAAGTGTAGGAATCAAGATTCTATGGAAGAGAGAGACAGAGAAAGGACTTAAAATGTTAAGTGGGAATCACAATCACTCCAGAAGGATGGGGCTCCCCAGGAGCACACCCGTACTCACTGTCTGCATCTCTCACGCCCCAATGTGGGACATACAGAAATCTACAAAAAGCCTTTACAAATTTTACAGCAGCTTACTCACTCTGAGCTGAGGCCTTAAGATTCCGAAAGGTTATCTAATTAGCATATGAACACACAATTTTAAAATACCCTAAACACAGTCACCATGATCTGAGACAAATGGGCTATAAGAATCTTACATATGTAATTATCAGATGTATAACTTTATATGATAAAAATTATGGAATCATAAAAAATGCCCATACAATAAGAAATAAGTAAGAATGACCAAAAAACAGAAATTAAAACAAAAAAAAATACTGTTGGAAACAATAACTCATAGCAAACTGAGTATAACTTAACAGGATTAGTAAACTAAAGACAGATAGGAAAACCAATCAGAAAATGCACAGAGATACACAAAAATTGAAAACATATAAGTTCTTAAAACATTTGGAGAATGAAATAAAAGGAACAAGAATCTGAACAAAAACCCAGCAAGAGTAAAAAAAAAAAAAAAATAGAGAGAGATCTAATGACTAAAGACTTTCCAAAACAACATGTCACAAATCCACAGAAATAATATTATCAAATTAATGACATATACAAAAGAGATTTACTGTTAGACCTATTGCATTAAAAAAGGAAAACTAAAAACAATGGTTACAAAGGCAGTAAGAAATGAGACCACCCATCAATTAAACAGCATGAACAACAGCTATAGAACAGCTAGCTGGAGGTAAGCTGGAGCTGGCCACACAGGTTTCACCAGAGCAAACTGTTAAGAGTCTAGAGGAATTTTGCCAGCCAGTGTTTAAACAATATAAACACTACATAAAAAAACACCCACAGCAAGTGCAAAAACTTGCGTAGCCACTAAGGGATCATTGTGGAGGATCCACAGGAAGCTGAGAATAAACTACTTCAAGATCCAGCTAGACCAGTCCTGGGTATATACCCAAAGGACTCTACATCCTACTGCAGAGATACTCGTTCAACCATATTCATTGCTGCTCTATTCATAAGAGCCAGAAATTGAAAACAGTTTTGATGTCCATTAACTGATAACTAAATAATGAAAATGTGGTAATTTACATAATAGAATATCACTCAGCTACTAAAAAATGAAATTATAGAATTTGCAGGTAAATGGATAAGCCAGAAAAAAGTCAACCTATGTGAGTTAACCCAGACCCCAATGGATGACTATTTTATGTTTTCTAGTATATGTGGATGTTAGTTATGTTAGCTATGTGTGCTACAATCTGAATAAATATAGACATTAAGCAGATAGTAAGGTGGCAGGGGATAAAAGGTGGTCTTCCATGGAAGGGGACATAGAATATAATGTTATTAAGAAAGAAAGAGTATAGGAGAATAGGAGAATTAAATGGGAGAAGGGAGATGGGGAAGAAGGGTAAAGGAGGGAATGTTGAGAGGAACAACTAACACTAAAGCCCTTTTGAAAAGCTATATAGAAACCTGCTTCTGTAGAAGCTTCCTAAAATATCTACATATATGAAAGCAATCTAAATGGGGGTCACCAAAAAAAGGGAAGACAATGTCCCAACTAGACATGTCATCAAGTAAAACCTCCAGTGCTAAGAATGGGTTACATCTTGTAGAAGTGTTGGACAAAGGAGTCCCACGAAATCCCCTAACATCATAGACTATTGCCAAGGCTATTGGTTGCCCTCCACAACCTGAGGGTAAAGCCTTATTGATGAAAACAGCACTTACTTATGTCATTGACTATGGAGAGGTTGAGCTGGTGCCCTACTAGGAAGCTTCAACCCTACTGACTAGCATTCATGATGCTGGTAGGTACCCAAAATGCTAGAAAAGAGGAAAGATGATATTGATAATCATCATCAATATCATCCAGCTATAAACCTGCAATCTACAGTAGCAACCTGCCTACAAGATATACTGGTATAATAATGGCACACATGTTATAGGAGTAAACAACCACTTTTTTATTGAATTTTTAAGGCCCACTCCGTAAAATGGAACCCATGTCTGACACTGGTAAAGAGGCCAAGAACCTGAGACTAGATTGATCATGGCCCTAGGGGAAAATCTAATAGTATTATTCTGCTAAATGAACACAGCAATAAATGACTCCTAATGGCATTCTGCTATACCCACAGATCAGCACCTCACCCATCCTTCATCAGAGAATCATCTTATTGCACAGAGACCCACAACTGGACAATGTACAGAAAGTGAGACTTTGGGACACTCAATCCCAAATGGTATGTTTTCATACCTTCCCCTTGCCCACCCCACCCCACTCCCACCCAAGGCTCAGGGATCCATGCAGAAGAGGAGGTGGAAAGATTTTAAGGGCTAGAGGGCTAAAGGTGATGGATAACTCCACGGAAACAGTGCCTTTCAGACAAAACAGTACTGATGCACATATGAACTCACAGACTGTGGTGGCACCCACAAGACCTGTGCAAGTTCAAATCCAACGAGGTCTGGACACTAAGAAGGGAAAGTGGACACAGTGTCCTTCCCCTACCCAAGGACTATTTGCGATTGATACCTGCAAGGAAAGGTAAAACCAGTCACTGGATATATCAACTACACTCCAGGGCAGGCTCCATGTCCAAAAGTAGTTGACAATACAGAACAGATTCAATGGTATTTTGTGTGGACTTTTTGTTTCGTTTTGTCATATTTTGTCTTATTGGTCTTTTGATTGTTTTATGAGTTTTGGGGGGTTTTTTTGTTTTTGGTTTTTTTTTGGTTTTTTGTTTTTGTTTTTGTTTTTTTAAGAGAAAGGACACAAAGTTGAGAGGGTAGGGAGGATCTGGAAAGCATTACAGGAGGGGAAAACATAATCAAAATATATTATATGAAGAGAAAAAATTTAAACAAAAGAAAGACAACGCAAATTAGCAATAGAAATTTTAAAAAAGGATAAATACACCTGGAAGCACAACACAGATAAATCAGGAAAGAATAATTTTATTTCAACAAATTTAAAAGTAAATTACTAAGGAAATGTGACTTAACCAAAACTGACACCCACCCACCCCAAAATAGTATTCAGGAAGGGAATTTTATTAGTATCAATGAAATAGTTTAAAACCTTCCTACAAACACAAAACTGGGACCAAGGAGTTTAGAAAAAGATAATTTGAATCTACAGAAAGTCTCCCATAAGTAGAGGAGAGGAAACATTGTTTTACATAGTTAACATTACCAAAGCAGCAATGTAAGCCAAGAATGTAAAATAAACAGACCAATCTAACTCAATAATACAGATGAAAAAAAAAAAAAAAAAACCAACCTGAAAACAATAGCACAATCAATCCAATTGCAGTGCGGAGAAACGCCTAACAAAGCAGGAGCAAACCGCTTAATTCATGAGCTCAAGAGCAGTTTACCAGGACAGGATGCCTGAGAAAGACCACAGCAGCAGACTGCAGGAGAGCAAAACCACCAAGTTATCTTAAGCAATGCTGAAAAGTTGTCTGATAAAATCAAAATCTATCCATAATTTTAATAAAAAAAAGTTTCTTAATTTGATATGAACTGACATCCTCTAAAGATGCAACATCCATATTAAAATCCCCCAGCTGCTTGACCTTGGCTGACTGGAGCATCATGACTAGGCAGAGATGGAATGTGGTAGACCCAGAGCCAAAACCACCCTGGGCTGTCTTTGACCCTTTAAAAACCAGATACCCGGACTTCTGTATTTGACCTACCAGTCTCCTTCCTAACAGATACACATCTCAGAATGTACTGTCAAGCTTACCAGATCTCTTGCCTCCGCCAACCCTAAAGCTAAGATTATTAAAAGATAATGCCGGAAACCTATGGAAGAGACTGCCTTGGTTTACCACGCCCACTATCTATCTGATGCTCCCACCAACGTAATTATAAATGTGTTTACTTATGACTTTCTTCTGTTCTGTGACTATTAAAAATTCATGTAACTGCTTATATGGTATAACATGTCAAAATAACTTGAATCCATGTTCTAGGACTATAGACACACACGTTTGGCTAAGAACAAATGATTTTATTTCCGTTAAAATGGAGTCATTATTTTACATCCCTACTGACAACAGCAGCTACCAAAATTCCATGCAAACAACATTCTCAATGGCAAATCATTAGAATTAGTCCCAGTAGAACCAGCGACGGAAATTTGCAGGTGTTTCTACTAACACACGATCGCACCATACAGGGAAGAGCTGACAGGAAGGACAAATGTTCACATGTGATTAGCTACATAGAAATAGCAATGATCTCCACAGGGGGGAAAAAAACTACTCGAATTAGTAAGTTAAAAAGATGACTAGACAGTCAGATGCAAAGATGAGCTGCACGTCTGTATGTCAGTAGCAATAAAAATATGAAACACAGGAATGGGGTTACTAAAAGGATGAGGAGGAGTGCTGTGAGACACTGTGGCGAGAGGGCTGGACTCAGAAACACACAGCAGGTGTGACTACCTGCATAAGACCAAGCTAGTCAACACGCCCACGTGGCAAGAAGGGGCTCAGGAGGCCCTAACACTCCCTAAGAAGCTATTGGCAGTTAAAAGAGGCTAGGGTAGGAAACCATTTTCTTTAGTGATGTTAACTACTGATAAGTTACCCATGCTCCATACACAACCCCTCACCCAGGCTCACCCAAGCAAACCTAACTAAACTCAGAGGGGCGGCAAGAGATAGAGATAAAGATATCCAGAGAGACAGAGATGGAGATGATAGAGAGAGACACAGAGAGACAGAGACAGAGACAGAGAGAGGACTTTAATCCTTGCATTCAGAAGGCAGATCTCTAGGCCAGGCTGGTTTACATAGTGAGTTCCAGAACAGCCAGGGATACACAGTGAAACCCTTTCTAAAATAAATAAATAAACAAAATAAAGGAAGGAAAAGGGCATGAAACTTAGAGGGTGACTTCTTTAGAAGAAGGGGTCCAAGAGAAATGTAAGTGGGTAAGAGAGGATAACTGTCATGAACACAAGCAAAATACATTATACTTACGGCACTGATTATAAGCACACATGAAACTGTCAGAAAATAAAACGTTTACTTTTTAAACAAAGCAACTCCCTCTTTCCCTGAAATAGTACCTAGGAATAAACAAAACTTAAAAGAAGGCAAACTTTCCCTAACCTTTCTTAATACTTCAGAAGCACTAAAGAAGGCCTAGATAAAAATGACAAATTAGGTTCATGGACTATCCTCATAGTCCATCATCTGTGGATTCAGGGTACTTTCAATACAAATCTTACCAGTTTTTCCAAGAATTTAAATTGATCCTAAAACTCATGTATAGAAAACTCATTACACAGTACAATTTGTCAGGCCTCATAGTAAGCAGCCTTGTAAAATGCCCCTGATTACAACACTGTTACTAAGTGCTGAGAACACAAACAGACTGCCCAATGGGGTGAAATTATACCATTTCCTCAACCAGCTTACAAATATGTGAAAATCAAAGTCTGACAGGGGAGATTATTGGGGAAAGTGTAGGTAACTCAGGAAAATATGCTGGACAGGATTTTCAACACAGAAAAAATGTAAATTAGATCCTTACCTCATACCATCCATGAGGTGAATTTTAGATGTTTAAAAGTATTTCAGCATTAGACAAAAATGCTAAAATACCTCAGGAAAAAATCTAGATGAACATTTATACGACATTCCATTATAGAATTTCATATTAAATGAGACACAAAATGGAATTAATCATTAAGGAATTTGATCATGGGCCAGAAAGATGGCTCAGCGGTTAAGAGCACTGGCTGCTCTTGCAGAGGACCCGGGTTCAATTCCCAGCACCCACGTGGCAGCTGACACCTGTCTGTAACTCCAGTTCCAGGGCTTCTGACACCCTCACACAGACACACATGCAGGCAAAACACCAATGAACATTAAATAACTTATTTTTTAAAAGCCAGTAAATGTTTAAAAATTAAATTTAATGACACTAAAATTAAGAGTTTCCATCATCTGTGTCTCAAAAAAGACTCTTTTATCTAGGAGCTAGAGAGACTCTCAGTGGTTAAGAGCGAGCACTGCTTTTCCTGAGGACCTCAGCTCAATTTGCAGCACCCACATCAGATGGTTCACAACAGTGTGCAACTCCAGCTCCAGAAGATCCAAGAACTCTTGCTTCCACAGTACCTACACTTTGCACACACATGCCCCATCACCCCCCACATAGACACACACACACACACACACACAGAGATACACAACACATAACTAAAAATAAAATAAATCTATTTTAAAAAACATTTTCCCCTTCTATGAAAAGATATCATAAAGTGAAAAAGTCACAGGGAATTTAGGAAAATATATTAATTGGAAATATAATCAACAATGAACTTATAGCTACACAATATAGAAAAACTAGCAAAAGTAATAAATCCATATGCTAAAAAAAGAAGTGTGATTGGTGAAAACATACCAACTCTAATACACACTAAAATGTAAAACAAGTAAATAATATGGCATAATTCAACATATCTACTATATGTGCATCTATGCATATAAGTCTATTCAGAAATCAGAACAATGAATGCACATGCTGATATGGGGCTCCAAATGGTTACATAAAATAACATGAAGCTAAATATGCAAATGGTTTATACAACAAAACCAGCATATCACTGAAAGGGGTCAGTAGACAACAGCATGGGCACTACCTGGATGCTATCAGAAATTCATGGTCTTAAATTGTCTATGAGTTAATAAAAAGATACAAGAGGGAGGAAGTTAGGATTTTAGACCTAACCCAGACATACTGAACAAGAATTCCTATAGTAGGACTGAGAAATCCTCAAGTGTATAAGTTGTAACATATCTTTATTTTTTTAAATGATCATAATTCCTGATAGCGTAATAAGAGATATTCACATCCAGTGTTCACATATTCATTAGAGTCTATGAACAAAGCCCACACATCATCTCATTGAATCTTCCTAAGAGTATTGTGAGATAACTACTTAGATAAGAACAGGCAATCCACTATGTGTTGAAAGAATACGTATTTGTATAATATTCTAGTACCTGAAGAAAGAGAGCTCAATTCTATAACATTTATTGTAATTCTGACAGGAATTGATGAAATGTAGATGTGTGATTGTAATGAATTGTTGCCAATTCTATGTT
Source organism: Peromyscus aztecus (assembly GCA_902168405.1). Taxonomy (NCBI): domain Eukaryota; kingdom Metazoa; phylum Chordata; class Mammalia; order Rodentia; family Cricetidae; genus Peromyscus; species Peromyscus aztecus. The sequence goes on from CABHPQ010136374.1 coordinate 8,967, forward strand.
TCCTATACTCTATTTTGTATTATCAGAAGTGTAACGGAGGGGACTGGAGAGATGGTGCAGCAGTTCAGAGCATTTGCTACTTTTGCAAAGGACCTGAGTTTAGTTCCTAGAACCTACAGGACAGGCAGTTCACAGAATCCTGTAACTCCAGCTCTAGAGGGTCTGATACTCTCCTTTGGCCACTTGCACATGCTCATGTAGTTTTAAGTGTCCTCTAAATTAAAAAAAAATATATATGGGGCAGAAGAGATGGCTCAGTGGTTAAGAGAACATGCTGCTCTTCCAGAGGATCCAAGTTTGATACCCCGCACCCACATGGAGGCTCACAATCATCTGTGACTCAAGCTCCAGAGGATTTGATGCTCTCTGACCTCCATGGACAATGCACACAAGTGCTACAAAAAAAAAAATGCATGCAGTCAAAACACCCATATGGATGGATGATGGATGGATGGATGGATGGATGGATGGATGGATGGATGGATGGATGGATAGATGGATGGATGGATAGATGGGTGGATGGATAGATGGGTGGATGGATAGATGGGTGGATGGGTGAATGGATGGGTGGAAGGGTGGATGGATGGATGGATGATGGATGGATGGATGGATGGATGGGTGGGTGGATAGATGGGTGGATGGATAGATGGGTGAATGGATGGGTGGATGGGTGGATGGGTGGATGGATGGATGGATGATGGATGGATGGACGGACAGAGGAACAGATAGATAGATGATAGATAAGAAAAATTTATGACAGAGCCAGGCATGTGGCTTAAACCTGTAAAAAGATCACTAGGGAAACTAAGCCAGGAAGACTGCCATGAGTTCAAGGACCTTGTCTTAAATACATGTACACACCGTATAACAGAAAACACTCCAATCACATTTTCCTCTGGAACTATCTTTATTCAAAGATATAGAAACTAATAATCTATAATGTGGTGTTAGGTAATATAAAGTGTTTATGTTGCTAGGATCCCCATTTTGCCCATTAAAGCACTTAGCACTATTCTAGGCACCATAGTTTGCACATGGACAGCAAGTAGAACTGTCCTAACTCAAGAAATCATTAATAGGAAAAATATCATGATGCATTTACTCTGTGCACTCTAGTGAACACCAGCTTCAAGCAGAGTAGATGGCTCCATTGGCAAAGTGCTTGCCAGGCAAGCGTGAGACTCTGAACATCCCCACATTTAAAATGTCAAGTGAATGCTTGCAATCCTAGCCCTGGTGGGTGGAGACAGGTGGATCTCTGGCACTTCCTGGCCAGACAGTCTAGCGAAATCAGCAAGCTCCAGGTTCAGTAAGCAGCAGTCTCTCTATCTCAAAAACCAAGGGGGAGAGTGACTGAGAATGACACCCAACATTGAACTCTGCTCTCCACACACATGTACACACATGTGAGCATATATGTACCCACACATAAACACATACACAGACACACATCCTTATAATTTTTCAAGTGCAAAGTACTAACATACACATGGGCTATTCAATCAACAGCACAGCAAGAAAGAAAATGTAAAGTCAAATCTTTCATCTTGGAGCACACATTAATGTGAATTAACTGAAATTGCCGTTTTATGGAAGTATTTTCATCATTTTCAATGAGCTATTAACATTCACAGAACTCCTATAAACATGTGAATTAACTGCTTTTATTTTTCTAAATTTGATCCATGTCATGTCCACTATTACTTTTATGTGGCTTCCTTATTGATTGATGGCTTTATTCCAGTGTCTAGAATAATGACTGACCCCTAAGAGGTGCATAACAAGTATTTGTCTTTGAATGAATCTATAACTTATTGAGCATTTATATGTAGTAGACTCTAGGGAATGTCTTATCAGATAAGTCATAGTCCCCATCCACACAGAGCTAACACAAGTCATTAAATCAAAATAAACAGTACTCTCCTTATTCTTGAATGATTCGATTCCCAAAAGCCATTACATAGAGACTAACAAAGTAGACAGCAAGGGATGGAGAAACAGCAATGGGAGAAAGGGCTTCTGGGTAGTAGATGATGGCTACTCCTTCATTGGGGAAATGGCTGAACATAGGGCCAAAGCTAGAACATCGTTTTGTAGCAATTAAGTAGAAAGTATATAAACCTAACTAGCTACAGAACTTAAAGAGCTCCTAAAGACTAGTGAATAAAAGCAACTTAAATATGAAAGTAAATGTTTATCATAGTGGGTTATAATCCATTGAAAAGATATCTACCTACAGTCTGTGATGAGATAATGAAAATAAGAATAAACTCAAGTTTGAGAAATAGTGGAATCTTTGTGTTTTCTCAAAATGCTTCCCAATGGAGTAATGCAAGAAGAAATAAAGCAATGTGACAGACAACACACACTGAACCAACTGCAGTCAACATGAATGTCAAGGGTATAACAAAAAACAGAATTTGTGTAATGTACAAGAAAAGAGCATACAGCCAGGTCATGATGTCCAACCAAAGATGCACACCTGATCCTAGTCATAACAAAGTATCACATGAGCTCAGGCTACTTCATCTACTCAATAACTGGCCTGAAGTCCTAGAAAATGTCAAGTGAGAGGAATCAGAAAGTACTCCCAGTGGATGGAAGCTAAGACATGACAATGAAATGCTATATATTGATTCCACACTGGATCCTTCTACTGTGAAATTAAAGACATCACTGGAACTACTTGAGAAACTGAAAGGGACCTGAGGGCAAAGGTTTGGTAGTGCAATGATTCTAATTCCTGACTTTACCTTTGTGTGTGGCATCAGTGAGTGTCCTTGTTTTCAGGAAACAGATTCTGGAGTACTCAGGACAATGGAGCAACGTTATGACGACTCAATGTGTAGGAGAGTAAAGTTCTTTGTATTGAGCTTGTGACTTTTCTAAAACCTGTGGATGCTGTCAAGAGTATTTAAATATAAAGTAAATAAGTAATGGTATTTGGGAGTGTCCAAGCCTCAGTCTATGTACACTGAGCTAAAGGCCATGGGAAGAGAATTTACAGCAGAGGCTAAGAAGGGTCCTTAAGTCTAATGAAATTCACTCCATTTGCCTTTTTCTCCAAGGACCCATAAACATACTAAACAGACCCTTTAAGTGTGGCATACTCTCCCAACAAGAATCAAAAGATCCACCTTCTAAGGGAAGCAGCACTTCCTTAGACAAATTAGACTGATCAGTGAAACCTAGGCATTCTTAACATGAGAAGATGCAGTGCGGTTTGCTTCTAGAAAGAACAATGTCAAGTGAGCGTGCATCCTCTATCACACACAGTGAACAAAATGCAGATGGGATGTGGAGTCCTCATCCATTTCCTCTCAACTAAAACACAGCCTCTGCTTCAGAAGAGGACTCTAAAATTGTAATATAAATTCAAGGATGTGTGTGGTAACTTTCACTTGGCTTATTGGGAAAACTCAGCTCTGCTAGGTAGGATTAGTTACAGAAACAAAACTGTATTTTCACTTTAGCAATTTAGACAAAAGATTAGTTTTACAAAATAGAAGGTACTGTTGTCTGGTGACCTTTGGTCTCTGGGGGCTCTTGGAACGTGACTGGTTAAGATGAGGGGTGGGTAGTTCCCCATTAAAAGGACATGTCTTAAAGTCACACAGCCTTTTCTCCCTAAAAACACTCCAATGTAGTCTGAACTAGCAGGCAGGAATTATTCTTGCTCGGAAACTGAGATGCTCTGTTAGTCCTCTGAAGGATGAGAAGTTACTACTCACTGAAAACTGAACAAGGGTGAGGTTTGACAGAAACAAGAGTAATCCAATGTTCATTCATACCCAGAGTCTGCTGCTAAGTTCTGCCCATAGAGACATTTTTCAAGGAAAAGTATTCATACTCCCTCAACAAGATGAACTCTGCTTCTTTAAAAAAAAAAAAAAAGACCTTGGAAAACATTTAATTTTGTTATTAAATACTTGGCTTCCTACTCAGTTGGGAGGAAGGAGGAAGGACGGCAAGAGATAACAAAAACGGCAGAACACCACTGAGGAAGATCCTTCTCTCAAACCTGATGTTCAGAGTTCAGAAAGGACTGTTATTCAGGGAACTTCCACCTACGATGGAAAACAACAACAACAACAAGAACCCAGGAAGGGATGCAACCTATCTGAAGCATGAAAAGCATCATGCACCATCCACGCCTGTCCTCCCTGTCCTGTAAATATTCTCTACTATGAATTCCCACATTTTGTATTGCGTGTGCATGATGGGGAGTGATTGTAACTATAAGGAGACCAAGCTGCGACAAGTACCCAGAGAGTGATTAGCACAGACTGTATTGCTACCCACTGCCACGCTATCCTCCTACTCCAGGGAGGAAACACTGAATCACTCAGAGAATCAATCACCATCAACCCAAGACTCATGTACATCTCTACTTCAAAAATCTGGCTGATTATGAAGTTACTCACTGGATTTTTCAAATGATGGTTAAGGCTAGGGAATGAACACTACTTGTAAAGTCATGCTGATCCTTGCTGCTCATTTCTTTAATTAAGAGATTCCCCCAATTATGCTTATCTCTACATTATAGGGAGTGAAATCTTAACCAGTCCCCCTGAAGATGGGCTGATGATGGCTTAAGAAAGTTTGTAAGCATATTGGTGCAGCCGAGGGTGGTTCATGCAGAAACTCACAACTGGTTGAATTGCACAGTGGAGTGCTCAGTCACAAATGGGACTTCTATATCACATACCACCCTACCCCAGAGCCCAAAGGCCAAGGAGGAAGACAATGGAAAGACTGTAAGACCCAGGATCGGGAAGACCAGAGTGAAACAGTGTCTTCTGGACATGACAGGACCAGTGTGCCCACAAACTCATAACCACTGGTTACTGTCCAAGACTTACACAAGACCAAGCCAGTTACCATTCCATCGGAGGGGGGAGAGGGGAGAGGGTCATGGGTCCCCACCCCTAGCTAAGGAGCTATTGATATTTGAAGGCTTCTAAAGGAGGAAGAATCAGTTTTCTTTAGGGGTGTGGCCAGTGGCTGCTCCACCACCAATGAATAGTGTATGGGTAGCACAAATGGGTTATTAAGAAAAAAAAATGACACAAATTTGCTACAGGGTGGCATTAAGAGGAGCTAGAGGTGAATATGATGATCAACATACATTGTATACACATGTGAAATTCTTAAAGAATAAAAATTCAGTATTAAAAAAACACTGGGGAAAGTTATTTTCTCTATCTAAACTGTAATTTCAGTGGCAAGAGAAATATAGAGACCCTGAGGACACAAGGATATGAGTCCATAAGAAGTAAACAGAACAAAGGCTTCTGCTGGCAGGTGAGCTGCTCTGATCTGGCAGTTTATCCCTAGGGACTCACGTAAGACTGCTCTATTGGCCCTAAAGCTGCAGACGGTGGCCCTGGGGATCGGCCTTAAGACTTCATGTTCTTTTATGCATTTCTAAAAGAAAATGAGCACTGCACTGTGCCGCTGCAGACTCATGGTCAGTGAAGGAAAACCTTGACTAGCACTCTCTGGGGGACTGCTCATCTTAGTCCTGATGCCTTCCTTTACTCATCTGTATACTGGATGGCTTGGCCCATTATGTGAAAGTATCTATTCTGCTAAGAAACTGTTTAACTTACTCATTCTAAACTATAAGAATAAGCACTGACTCACCTAAGATCTAAATGTATTAACAATAAAAGTGAGGACAGGTAGTCGCTGTGCTAACCACTTCTCACACATTGGCTCAACCCATCCTCACAATGACTACATCCCAGGAGATTTTTGCAATGCCCTGTTTCTGTCACTCTTGGACAACAGATTGACAGAAACTAGTAATGTGTCTAAAGACCAACACCAGACTTTGACTAAAAGATCGGTTTTGAGTCTTTCCTTTTCTACATTCTCTAAATCAGAAGAAATGAGGATAGGTGTGCAGGAAACCAACAGAGAGAAAGTAACTATGCATGTCAGCAATTCATGCAGGTTTTATTACCCGTCAAGGCTGTGTAGTGAAGTAGAGCATTCAGCCCCGTACGTCTGAGACAGTTACTTCCTGTGCTGTTTTTCAGTACAGAGGCACATATACCTTTGACCTGAATGTATTTGCACTTAAGGAAATATAAATCAGAACAAAGATAGAATTATTGGTCCTTTTAATTAAATAAAAGAAGGACTGAAGGTAAACTTGGGAGTATGTATATAAATCACAATGTTCTGCTTGAACATGAATGAAAAGGAAACAACAGAATTCAGCTAAGATGTTTCCTGGAAAGAATGTGGAATAGGGGAGAGGAACTAAAGAGACGTGGCCCTGGCTGAGGGGTGGGCAACATAAAGCAAACTTTTCCTTGTCAAGTGTGAAAAAGAGAAATCTAGGAAAGAAAGCCCAGAAGGGCATAAAGAAAAAGATTCAACAAGAACAGGTTCTAGCCTGAGCCCCAGGACCCCTGAGCAGTTGCATCTAAGCCTGGGAACATATTGATAGTGACCTGAAAGGTTCAGTGATGGTCACTCTGCCTACGTATTCAGAGTTTAAAGTATCAAAAAGGAAAATTCCACTGTACTTTATCTTACTTTTAAAATATAAATAGCAGGCTGTGGTAGAATATACCTTTAATCTCTACACTCAGGAGGCAGAGGCAGGCAGATCTCTGTGAATTTGAGGACAACCCATTCTACATAGCAGGTTCCAGGACCCTGTCTCAACAAACAAACAAACTACAAAAATAAATCACAATGTTTTGTGTGACACTCCCTCTAGCAAACAATACTTTATTTAATGTCTTCTGGGTCTGGAGCTATAATCTTTCAAAGAGTAAGTCTGGTTTGATGTCCCCTGCTATTTTAAACCCCTAGTTGCCACAATGGTCTTACCCTAAAGACAATATCCTTGCACTTAAGCCAGACCTTTATGGGTACCTATGAATGTAGAAACATCGCTGAATATCAAGAAGCAGACTGGCAGAAAGTGGCCAGACTAACACTCTGAAGGACATAACTACTCAAAATAAGTTCCTATTTAGAAGGAAGATGTGCTACTATGTTTGTTTGTTTTTTGTCAATTATTAATTGTATGCACTCACACTCAGGGGTCAAAGGACAACTTTCAGGAATCAGTTCTCCTTCCACCACGTGGGATCTAGAGATGGAACTCAGGTTCAGTCTTGTCAGCAAGCACCTTCACCAGAGCCATCTAATCAGCCCCAGATAAGAACGTTTCTGGTTGTGGTGACAGTGATGGTGACGGTGGTGGTGGTGGTGGTGATGTGTATAGACAAGAGGTCAGCATCGGTTGTCTTCTTCAGTAACTCCCACCTCAGTTTCTGAAACAAAGTCTCTACCTGAACCTGGAGTCACCAATTTAGCTAGAACAGTGACACCAACAATACTCAAGGGTCCTCCTGTTTGCACCTCCCCAGTTCTGGGGTTACAAGGACATGCTGCTGCTGTGCCCAGCATTTTATGTGAGTGCATGGCAAGCTCTTTACCATCTCCCTAGCCCTGAAGAAAACCTTCATATTTTTAGATAATTTTTGTCTAAACTTTCCCAGACAGGACAGTTTTGTTTAATATCAAACTCACCTATTCCCGAGGAATCTTAATCGTACTATTGTAAACGTTTGCAAAACTGTCCCCTGCACAAGGTGGGACGAGGACCAGTTGAGGCTGAGCTGTGATCACCCAGCTATGTCGTGGTTCTTGACCTGGTTTGTGGGGTGGAGTTAGTGGGAACAGTTGTTTATCATTTGCTAAAGATGCCATGGACACCATGGGGAGAGGGTGTTCTGTTTTCATTACCAGCTCAAAATTCCCTACCTTGACTCACCAAGAGTTGAAATTCATCGGGTCAGCTACATTTTCATTAAACCGTCATTTAAGTCATACTCTACTGGACTGGACGGTTCTGCAGACTGGACCTCTGTACATTATGTAATCTTTCCATTAGTAAGTATTTGATATTTCATCATTTCATGCTATCAAAGGCCCTGAAATTCCCTATAACAGACAGAAAAGACATTGACAGAGATGAATTATTTTTTAAAATCTACACCTACAATGACCCATACTAAAATATAAATCTTTCCAAATAGCTGGTCTTGGCTTATTAAACCATCATCCAGCATTCATAGGTACCCATAAAGTACCTCTGACTGGTTTAAGATGCAGAAGCCAAGGGTTTAGTTAGATAAGAGCAGTGTAGCAAGCCAGAGATCTCAAACTCTTGTCACACACAAGACTTCCTTATGACTCAAAATTAGCAATCATAATTCTTACAGTCAGAACCAGAAGATAAAATCTCAAATTCATGCAAAAGCAGTTCTTTCATTCTTGACATAACTATCATCATACTCTTAAAAGTCAATAATGGTAATTTTAGGAAGTAGACAGCCAAAGGGGAAAGTAAATACAAAGGTACGGAATATACCTCTAACGAGTTCTGAAACAATGAAAGGTAAGACCTCTAACTTTGGCTGGGTTTTTTGTTTTTGTTTTTGTTTTGAGACAGGATTTCCCTGTAGCTTTGGAGCCTGTCCTGGAACTTGCTCTGTAGACCAGGCTGGCCTTGAACTCATAGAGATCCGCCTGCCTCTGCCTCCCAAGTGCAAGGATTAAAGGCGTGTGCCACCACAGCCCAGCTACCTTTACAGGTTAAAACAACCTCTAAATGTAGGTAGGTAGGTAGGTAGGTAGGTGTGTGTGTGTGTGTGTGTGTGTGTGTGTGTGTGTGTGTGTTAAGCATAATGCCACACAGTTTAAAAGCTGTACAATTTGTGTTTTAGTGAATTAAATGTAAAAGACAAACATTCCATGAGATCTCCCTCACCCCCTCCCACATACATCAGGGCAGAATGCTGACCAGACCTACAGTCACAGAGGAAGCAAGGCAGTTTATTTCCTTCTCTTTGCTTCTGTAGAAAATCCACACTCTCAAAAAATTCGTGGTGATATTGTGTCCCCCAATATATTGTACACCCTAATAAACTTACCTGGGGTCAGAGAACAGAACAGCCACTAGACAGACATAGAGGCCAGAAAATGGTGGCACACACACCTTTAATCCTATCACTTGGGAGGCAGAGATCCATACTGATCTCTGTGAGTTCAAGGCCACACTGGAAACTGCCAGGCATGGTGACACACACCTTTAATCTCAGGAAGTGATGGCAGGAAGCAGAAAGGTATATAAGGCATGAGGACCAGGAACTAAGCTTTTTAAGCGTTTAGGCTTTTAGCAGCAGTTCAGCTGAGATCCATTTGGATGAGGACTCAGAGGCTTCCAGTCTGAGGAAACAGGAACAGCTGAGGATTTGATGAGTTGAAGGCGGCAGTGGCTTGTTCTGTTTCTCTGATCTTCCAGCATTCACCCCAATACCTGGCTCTGGGTTTGTTTTTATTAATAAGACCTTTTAGAAATTTGTGTTACAAAAATTAGCAAATCTTTATTTTAAAATTGAGGGAAAGCTAAATTCATTCTAATTTTTATTTTATTCTTATTATCATTTTAAGACAGGGTCTTAATGTGTTGCTCTAGCTAGCCTCAAACTTGAAATTCCTCTACCTCAGCCTCCATAGAGTAGGAATTACAGACATGTGTCCTCATATACTCCTGGAAGCTAAAGTATGTTCTTTCCAGTACAACGCCATCATTATTTTAAATATTTTCAGTGGGAAACTTTTTATTTCCCCCTTCTCAGCTAACAAAAACCATGGTTTAAACCCCAAAATGAGGGAAGGTTATTTCAATAAATAAAAGTTATTTTCTGGCTGCTTAGCCATGTAACATACTGTATTTAATAATCTCAAGTGGGAGGTAGGGGATATTATGCTTATTTTTATATTTATACCAACCTAAAGCCCAAGGCAAATTAACAGCAGATTCAAAAACTGAATCTGTGCCTACAGATATCAGTTAAAACATTCTTTCTCTTACCCCATGGCTGTGTCCCTCATGGTAATAAAGATTATTATATTACACCGTGTATCATCTATCCTCACTCCCCGGAAATAAACCACAAATGTCTCTTCCAAGAACCTCAGACGTTTATTTTCTTAAACTGTGATCTTCAGATCCTGATCACTGTCAGGTTTTCTTATAACTCATGGGATGATATAAAATCAGAA
>CABHPQ010136375.1:12042-24644 GCA_902168405.1 Peromyscus aztecus
CCTAGGTTTTTTGTTTTTCCATATAAAGTTAAGTATTGTTCTTTCCAAGTCTGTGAAGAATTGTGTTGGGATTTTGATGGGGATTGCATTGAATCTGTAGATTGCTTTTGGTAAGATTGCCATTTTTACTATGTTAATTCTACCTATCCATGAGCATGGGAGATGTTTCCATTTTCTGATATCTTCTTTGATTTCTTTCTTCAGAGACTTAAAGTTCTTATCGTTCAGGTCTTTCACTTGCTTAGTTAGAGTTACCCCCAGGTATTTTATATTATTTGTGGCTGTTGTAAAGGGTGATGTTTCTCTATTGTTGTTTTTTTTCTCAGCCCATTTATCATTTGTATATAGGAGGGCTACTGATTTTTTTGAGTTAATCTTGTATCCTGCCACCTTACTGAAAGAGTTTATCAGCTGTAGGAGTTCTCTGGTAGAATTTTTGGGGTCACTTATGTATACTATCTTATCGTGTGCAAATGGTAAAAGTTTGACTTCTTCCTTTCTAATTTGTATCCCCTTGATCTCCTTTTGTTGTCTTATTGATCTAGCTAGAACTTCAAATACTATGTTGAATAAATATGGGGAGAGTGGACAGCCTTGTCTTCTTCCTGATTTTAGTGGAATCACTTTGAGTTTCTATTTAATTTGAGGTTGGCTGTTGGCTTGTTGTAAATTGCCTTTATTATGTTCCTTGTATTCCTGATCTCTCTAGAACCTTTATCATGAAGGGGTGTTGGATTTTGTCAAAGGATTTTTCATCATCCAATGAGATGATCATGTGTTTTTTTTTCTTTCAGTTTGTTTATATGGTATATTACATTGACAGATTTTCATATGTTGAACCTTGCATCCCTGGGATGAAGCCTACTTGGTCATGTTGGATATTTTTTTTGATGTGTATCTGGATTCAGTTAGCCAGTATTTTATTGAGTATTTTTGCATCAATGTTCATAAGGGAGATTGGCCTGTAATTCTCTTTCTTTGTTGCATCTTTGTGTGGTTTGTGTATCAGGGTAACTGTAGCCCCATAAAAAGAATTTGGTAATGTTCTTTCTGATTCTATTGTGTGGAACAATTTGAAGAGTATTGGTATTAGCTGTTCTTTGAAATTCTGGTAGAATTCTGCACTGAAACCATCTGGTCCTGGGCTTTTTTTGGTTGGGAGACTTTTAATGACTGATTCTATTTACTTAGGGGTTATTAGTCTATTTAAATAGTTTATCTGGTCTTGATTTAACTTTGGTATGTGGTACCTATCCAGAAAATTGTCTATTTCTTTCAGATTTTCCAATTTTGCGGAGTACACGTTTTTGAAGTATGACCTGATGATTCTCTGGATTTCCTCATTGACTGTTGTTATGTCTCCTTTTTCATTTCTGATTTTGTTAATTTGGATGCTCTCTCTCTGCTTTTTGGTTAATTTGGGTAAGGGCTTTTCTATCTTGTTGATTTTCTCCAAGAACCAACTCTTTGTTTCATTGATTCTCTGTATTGTTCTCTTTGTTTCTATTTCATTGATTTCAGCCCTCAATTTGATTATTTCTTGGCATCTGTTTCTCCTGGGTGAGTTTGCTTCTTCTTGTTCTAGAGATTTCAGTTGTGCTGTTAAGTCACTAGTGTGAGATTTCTCCAACTTCTTTATGTGGGCATTTAGAGCTATGAATTTTCCTCTTAGCACTGCTTTCATAGTGTTCCATAAATTTGGGTATGTTGTACATTTGTTTTCATTGAATTCTAGGAAATCTTTACTTTCTTTCTTTATTTCTTCCTTGACCCATTGGTGATTCAATTGGGCATTATTCAGTTTCCATGGGATTGTAGGCTTTCTGTAATTTTTGTTGTTGTTGAAATCTAACTTTAAGCCATGGTGGTCTGATAAGATACAGGAGGTTATTTCAATTTTTTTTGTATCTGTTGAGATTTGCTTTGTGACTAGCATGTGGTCAATTTTGGAGAAGGTTCAATGGGGTGCTAAAAAGAAGGTATATTCTTTTGTGTTAGGGTGGAATATTCTATAGATATCTATTAAGTCCATTTGAGTCATAATGTCTGTTAGTTCCCTTATTTCTCTGTTAAGTTTCTGTCTGATAGACCTGTCCATTGGTGAGAGTGGGGTGTTGAAGTCTCCCACTACTAGTGCATGGGGTTTGATGTGTGATTTAAGCTTTAGTAATGTTTCTTTTATGAATGTAGGTAACCTTGTATTTGGGGCATAAATATTCAGAATTGAGACTTCATCTTGTTGGATTTTCCCTGTGAAAAATATGCAATGTCCTTCCTGATCTCTTTTGATTGATTTTAATTTGAAGTCTATTTTATTAGATATTAGGATAGCTACACCAACTTGCTTCTTAACTCTATTTTATTGGAAAGTCTTCTCCCAGCCTTTTATTCTGAGGTAGTATCTGTCTTTGAAGTTGAGGTGTGTTTCTTGTATGCAGCAAATGGATGGATCTTGTTTTTGTATCCATTCTGTTAGCCTGTGTCTTTTTATAGGTGAATTGAGACCATGGGTATTAATTGATATCAATGACCAGTTATTGTTAATTCCTGTTATTTCTTGGTGGTAGTGTTGTATGTTTCCCTCCTTTGGTATTTGTTGTTGTGGGACTATCTATTGCCTCTGTTTTCATGGGTGTATCTAACTTCCTTAGGTTGGATTTATTCCTTCAAGTGCTTTCTCTAGGGCTGGATTTGTGGAGAGATACTGTTTAAATCTGGTTTTATCATGGAATATTTTGTTTAGTCCATCTGTGTTGATTGAGAGTTTGCTGAGTAGAATAGTCGGGGTTGGCATCCATGGTCTCTTAGTATCTGCATAACATGTGTCCAGGACCTTCTGGCTTTTAGTGTCTCCATTGAGAAGTCAGGTTTTATTCTTATGGGTCTGCCTTTATATGTTACTTGGCCTTTTTCCTTTGCAGCTCTTAGTGTTTTTCCTTTATTCTGTATGTTTAGTTGTTTGATTATTATGTGGCAAGAGGAGTTTTTTTGGATCCAGTCTATTTGGTATTCTGTAAGCTTCTTTTTATCTTTATAGGCATTTCCTTCTTTTGGTTTAGAAAGTTTTTTTCTATGATTTTGTTGAATATATTTTCTGTGCCTTTGAGTTTGTATTCTTCTCCTTCTTCTATCCCTATTAGTCTTAGGTTTGGTCTTTTCATGGTGTCCGAAATTTCCTGGACATTTTGGGTCATGACTTTGTTGGCTTTAGTGTTTTCTTTGACTAATGATTCTATTTCCTCTATCATATCTTCAACACCATAGATCTGCTCTTCCATTTTTTGCATTCTTTTGGTTATCTTTGCACCTGTAGTTCCTGTTCATTTACTCAGATTTTCCACTTCCAGCATTCCCTCAGTTTGTGTCTTCTTTATTGTGTCAATTTCAATTTTCAAATCTTGAACTGTTTCCCTCACTTATTTAATTGCTTTCTCTTGGCTTTCAAGGGATTTACTGGTTTCTTCCCATTTTTTGTTTGACTTTTCTTCAACTTCTTTAAGGGAATTTTTCATTTCCTCTCTAAAGATCTCTATCATCTTCTTAAGGTTATTTTTAAGGTTGATTTCTTCTGCTTCTTCTGTGCTGGGATGTTCGGGTCTTGCTGATATAGGTTCTGATGGAGCCATATTGGTTGTTATGTTGTTGACTGTATTTTTGCACTGGTGTCTATCCATCTCCTTCTCCAATTGGTGCAAGTGGAATCTGTGTCTGGGGGAGCCTTTATTGGTCTGATTGATACTCTTGGTGCAATGGGAGCTCTTGTTCTAGTTGCTGCTGATGGACTCCTTGTCTCAGGGAGCAGTTCTTAGTCCAATTGGCACTCGTGGGCTCTCTTAGTCCAATTGGGTGCTGGCAGGCTCTGTCTCAGGGAACAGTTTTGCCATTTTTATAGAAGTATAGATTATGTTTTACCATGTTTGTGGTGTTTGTGAACTGATGCTGTATTTCTCCCTGCAGATTCATGCTGGACAAACATTTTCCACTGGATAAGCAAATTATACAATATTCCCAGACTACCTTGTCTTGGTTGAAAGTTTTTTGGAGAAATCCCAGGCCATCAGGATGAATGTACATCCTGGATTGTGCTTTTCAACTACAAACCAATGCAGAACCTAGACCCAATACTTTCCTATACCAGATTCTTATGCATTGGGCTACTGTCCCTCATCTCAATCACCAGGCCAGATGCTCATTGGCTCTCATCATGGAGAGACTGCTGATTACTCAAACTCATAAATCTTAAGCCTGCTTATACTGCCTTACCTGGTGCTTCCCTTGGAAACCACAATGAAGTCTCTTGCACAGAACTGCTTCTTCCTCTCTGCCTCTGCCATACCCTGGGAATTGCCCCTGTAGCTCTGCAGCTAGGTTTCTGCTCTTTGTCATGGAATTGTGAGTGTAATAAACTTCTTGTTTGATTTTGTGTTGGACTTATGTTCTGTTGACATTTTCATAGTGCCTTAAAGAAGCCAGTTAAAATGGGATGGAAGCTGAGAATCTGATGCTTATGAGGTGAGAGGCTCCTACACCTTGGAAGTTGTTGAGAGCACATTCCCAAGTATTCTCTTTGTATGGAATTTTAGTGGGATGTAGGGAAGGGGCTAGTTGTGACCACTGAAGTTAAGGGGTGTGCCTTGGACCTCACTTAGGATCTTCTGCTTACCTAGCTTGTTTGGGCACTTTAAGCCTTTCACTGAACACCTCTGAAAATACAGCCCCAAACAGTGTGTATGTACATGAGACCATGTCACATTGTTTTCTTTTCCTGTTACAAACATGCTTGTCATCACTGATCTACCTTTTGTGATGGACATGGATGTTAAAATGACTTTAGAGCTGTATCCCACTAACTGGGGCTATGTTTTCTGTTTCACAGCTTTCCTCAGGCATATGACATCAGGCAGAGTCAATACTGGCTGGATTTGAGTTGAAAGAATGAATGGGTAAGTCATCCAACTCCTAGATTAGGTTGTTTTAAATCCATCAAAATGTTTATAAGATCTGGCACCAACACCTTAATGAGTTTGTGTGATGGGCTGAATAGTATAACCTACTAAAGAGACACAATGTTCAAATTCTTACAACTTGCAATATTCAATGACAAAAACTTCTCTGCAGATGTGATTAAGTTAGGAATGTTGAGATGTGGAAATATCATGGATTATAAAGGGGGACCTAACTCCAGTTACAAATGTCTTTATGAAGAAGAGGAAGAAATGCAGTCGTGATAAGCACAGAAGTTGAGATGTATAACAAGACAAGCAGAGAGATGGTTGATGTCCACTCCAGGAGCAGGAAAGAAGCTGGGTGAGGCAAAGATGGGTTCTCCTTTATATCCTCCAGGGGGAGCATAGCTCTACACATGCTTTGATTTTGGATTTATGGCTTCAACAGGTGTTGGGGAATAGCTTTGTTGTTTTAAATTCATAAACATATCATAGTTTGTTATAGACAATTCAGGAAATAAATATACTTTTTTATGAAATTTCCTTTTGGAGAGTCCTAAAATGTCTTTCTGTAGTCATACAGCAGAGTGATCCAGTGACAGAGACTAGCTCTGTTCATCTCTTCAAGTCTGTTTCTGAGAATTATTTTTTTGATTCTGAGAGAAGTGTGCTTTCTCAGTTTAGTTTTATATCTTTGTGTGAGTGAGTCAAGTGAGGGTGAAGGAAAAAAATCACTGGTCCAGCCCTCTCTGTGACTCTATGTGAAAGTTTTTACTTAAAACTTTCCTGCTTTTAAATTTGTGTTACTGTTATTGTTGGTATTCATGTGTGTGTTATGTGTGTGAGTGCCAGCACAGGAGTGCCACAGGAGGTCAGAGGACAATTTCAGGTTTGTCCTGCCACTGTGTGCTTAAGGCTTCACACTCAGGTCATCACGCATGTGCGACAAGTGCCTTTACCCACAGAGCCAACTCCAAAGTCCTTCTTAACCTTTCCTCTCAAGACACTCTACTTCAGTAGTAATAGGACTGATTGCTAAACACCTTTATGTAAGGGAGCCAAAACTGCGCTAAATTACTGCCAATGGATTACTCTCAAATGAGGGCAATTATCAGTATGATCATGTTGTGGGAAACAGACTTTTCCCTTCTAGAAATGACAGC
This sequence comes from Peromyscus aztecus, assembly GCA_902168405.1. Taxonomy (NCBI): domain Eukaryota; kingdom Metazoa; phylum Chordata; class Mammalia; order Rodentia; family Cricetidae; genus Peromyscus; species Peromyscus aztecus. Next base: position 18,152 of record CABHPQ010136375.1, read on the forward strand.
AATGACCACTTTGAACTGATTTGTAGGACTATGAGACAGTGGTCAACCAGACCACACTCCAACCAAGTCTACAACTTCTATGTTTCTTCTCCTTGCTCCAATTCTTTCTCTATGTCAGCTTAATCTCATTCCAGCACCCAAAGACAGTTCTGGGGTCATTAGATGCTTCTATCTTATCTTTCCAATTTGCTGCATGGACTAAACCTCCTTTCCATTGATTTTCACTGTTCCTTTTTTTTCTTTAATTGGTGAGTTGAGACTTATAGATAAGTATAGATAATACTGAAGTCAGAGTTTTTGACCTAAAACTCCATTAATGTGGTGGGATGAAAGGGAAGAAGAGTGCAGACCTGTTAAAGTGAATGTAAGGAGAGAATTAGGGTTTGTTTGCCTCTCTCATTTCCAGTCCATTTACATACTTGGCAGTTTGTGTCATGTAGATAAAAGGAAAAAATGTCTTTGAGGCTCATGATCAATCATTATATAGGGCTTATATTTATTTATTTTCTACTGTGTTGATATGGGAAAGGATGTTTCAGGAGTGCGTGGTTTCAGTGGTTTTACTGGAGGGGTAGAAACTCTGAAGTGGATTTTTAATAAAATCATATTAAATTCCTAATATTTTGTTTATACTTTCTTGTCATTTGGTCAATTAGTTTCTTAAGAGGTCATTTAAACTTTGGGGGAGGGGTGTTATTGTTTTTAAATAAATCAAAGTGAGCAGAAGATTCTAAAATCTTAATTCAAAAGATGATCACTTTTAAAAGTGAAGAAAACTCAGCTGTGTGTTACTTAATTTTTGTATATGTAATGTTAGAATTCTTAGAATTAACTCATAAACACATAAAATCAAGTCCTAAATTTTCTAGTCACCTAAGTAACTAGAGCATTTTCAGGTTTTTTTTTTTTTTTAAGGTCAATGTTTTATGTAACAAGTGGGAGGTCAGAAAGGCAGAGGCTATGATTTTCTTTTCCATTTTAAACAACACAGTTAAGATTACATGAAGCGTGAAAATCGCCAGAGAAATATGGTTTCAAGGGATGCCATGTTAGCATGCAATGCTTCTGTGAGAGTTACTACCATAATCTTGATGTATTCCATTTCTTCTGTTTGTTTAAGAAGCTCAGTTTTCCAGGACACTCCTTTGACAGGAGCCACTCAGCAAGGTCATTATTCCGTCTTTTTGTCATCTTCAGCCTGTGTTCCAGTGTCCAGACTTGACCAAGAGAACTCCTTATAGAGAAGTGAATTATTTTCTCCATGAAAAAAGTTGCAAGGCCTTTTCTCTTTGAAGAAAGACTTCTATTCTGAAGCCCACAGACCACTCTTCAGTACCCAGTCTGTATCTAAAGTGTCTTCACTATGACTGTACTTTATTTTCCTCCTTCTCCACTCCATTGTAGCAACTTCCTGCTTTTGAGTACATGTCTCCAAAGCTCCTTCCTGGGCTGGACAGAAAGTTCCAGTGTTTTAGAAAATGAAGTAGAACAATGCATGCATGCATGTTCTCAAGCAGTAGAGGAAATTTTTTAAATACCTTTCTTAGGAGCTGGTGAAATAAAGGGCTTAGTGGTTAAGAGCACTGGCTACTTTTCCAGAGGACCTGGATTTGGTTCCCAGCACTTACAACCATGTTCCACAACTCCAGTTCCAGGGTATTCAAGCCTCTGCAGGCAGCAGGCATGTAATGATGCATAGATGCTTATGCTGGTGAAACACCCATACAAATAATAATAATAATAATAAATTCTTAAAAGACAAACTGTTTCTGTCAACATGATTGGTTAAGTGTTATTAAATGAGGATTGTGATGTTAATTGAAAGTGCTCCTAACTTTCTGGCTGAGACCTATGATGAAAGGTTGGAGTATCCCCTTGGGTGGAGAACATGAAGAAAACAGGCCTGTTTGGGAAAAGGGTGATTAAAATTTAACTTGATTTATATTCACAGAAGTAGAGAGACATCCCTATATCTCTTTTCCTCACATGTTTAGCCTTCCCGTTGTCAACATCACCATAAAAGAAAATTGATACATTTGTAAGTATTCATGAGTCTACACTTAAGTATCAGCCAAGTCTATGGTTTGCATTGAGTTCACCCTTGGTTTTGTGTGTTCCAGCAACTATATAATGATGCATATCTGGCACTATCATATCAAACAGAGTAATTCCATTGTAATAAAAATCCTTCTAAACACTGCTTATTCATCACATGGCTTTGATTTTACTTTTTGGAATTTTTCATAAAAAGAATAAATGAAGTCTTGAAAAGTAATGAAACTACCCAGGAGAATTCTGAAGGAAAGGGACAACTTCCTATCACTAAATCTTAAGGGAAATACACAGACAAGAAAGAGGTGAACCAAGCCTGAGACACCTACGTTAGACTGAGTGACAGCTAACAGAAGCACCAGTCCTTCATTACTTCACTTGAGTCATTCATTCAGTGTTATGATGTGCCAGGCACTGTACTGAGAGCTGGGTATTGGAGAGTAATATCAGAGAAACATAACGCTGAAGGTATTTTAAGAATAAAATGTGGAAAAGTGCACCTTTGATATCGAGTTTGATAATGCCTTTATGAAGAGGAGTTTTTGTAGAAGCAGAATGAAGGCTATGTAGAAGGGCTGGTGGTACAACACAGGTATGATAAGTGAAAATATTATTTCAGAATAATTTGATCCTAGGCAAAGAAGATGGGATTTGAATATTAAATGGAGGGCTCAGTGGAATAAAAGTTATGCCAGAAAACAAAGGTGAAGTAGAGAAATCAATGCTCTACTATCCATAAATACAACACATATGTACACACACACACACACACACACACACACACACACACACACCAAAATAATTTTGAAATTCTACAAATGGCCAAATACTGTAAGCCTTGAAGAAATGCTTGAAGAAAAATGTTAATATTGCAGCAGGCCTGGCTCTGGTGCAGGTGTAAAGGACCTCCTTCACAAATAATTGTTTGATTCAATGTAGCCTGTCTGACAATTCCCTGGAAGACCTCCTTGAAGGGCTTTCTTCTGACTCATTACTAACCCCGTGCTAGAGACACCACTATAGAATGTTTTTCAAAAACAGGCTCAGAAGGTTGCTCTATTTGTCACTCCCTGATGTTACAAATAGTAAACAACGACTAAGCAAAAGGTTTAGGAGAAAAGCCTAGTGAGTAAGATAATCGTAAAAGTTTAAATTGCCCCTACCTATTCTAAGAATCCAGAAAGGCATTAACGTATCCAAGAACTGTGGTATTCTTAAGGGATACTTGACTTCCCCAAGATGTCAAATCTGTGTGAGTTGGAGGCTGTAAAGAAGTGGAAGTGAAAGTTAAGGCAGAGGGAACTACCTGGTTAGATGTTGAAATTATGCCCCAGCATGGGCACAGACAGAGGCTGGGGGATTTTTTGATTTCAGAAATTGAAGAGAATTGATCTTAGTTTAGAAATTTAAGAGAATCCTTAACAACACATGTTGTTCTAAATACTAGACTCTTATTGGCTGTATAATTGATACGCCTGCTTTAAAACGATATCAAGAAGAGACTCCCATGATTGAACACAAACAAGGAATAGAGATTTTACAAAATTCATTCATAAAAATCACCGATTAATCTAACAATTACTATAACATGCAATAACAACAACGTTGGAGAGAATTGAGCCTATGAGTTCTAGAGTTGTCATAATTTCTATCAAATTACTATTGTTATTTCTATCACAAACCACATATATAAACAGGGAAAAGGTAGAATGACAGAAGGGATGGAGTGTGGTGAGACACTTTCTTCTGGGCATGCCACAGCTATTTAACTCTTCCACTCTCAGCAGCAGTGATTACCATCACAGATTTGTCCTGCCAACATTCTGTCATGGAGTGGTGAGGTTGCATGGACCCAGCCCTGCCTGAGAATACAAATGCACTTAATGGATTATGGAGGAGGTTAGGAGCATTTTCCTCAGTGGTGTGGGCTCCTGTGAATAATCTCTAACTTATATTCCTGTAAATGACCCTAATTAAACTCAGTAGGTTATAACAGAAATAATCATGACAATTGAAGGAGTTCTGTTTAGGAAAGGGACAAGCAAGTTTCTTGGAGATAAATATAGTTAAAATATGTTATATGTACATGAAAATGTCATAATGAAATATATCCTACAATTTATGTTAATGAAAAATAAAAATGTTAAAAGTCTTTCAGGAGGACAAATAAGGTATAAACAAGAGTAAATATCTACTCACAGACTTAAGTGAGAAGCAGGCGTATCAATAAGAGTCTAGTATTTAGAACTCAGCCACAAAATATCAAAGAGCTCAAGTAAAAACTGACAAAGAAATGAAAAATTCTGCTGGGCATGTAGCTCAGTGGGAGAATCCAATTACAAGGACCACAAAGCCCATGTACATTAAAACAGTCAAAGAATTTGCAAAGACATTTCTCCAAGTATTGCACATGAGTGGGGAATGTAGTCATAAAGAAACGCTACCTATCTTCAGAACTAGGGACTGTGAAGAACAGTCAAGATGATAGGTTACTTCTTATTAGAATAGCTAGAATCAAAAAGTCAGATAATTATATGTCTTAGTGGTAGCATGGAGAAATCAGATTTCCTGAATTGTTGATGGTTGTGTAAACTGGTGCTGCCACAGAATGATTTGATCATTCCTCAAGCAATAACTATATAATCACCATGTGATTAAATAATTCTATTCCTGAATATATAAAAGAGAATTCAAAACATAATACATTCACCTAAAAATTTGCACAAGACAGTTCATAGTACCATTATTACAATAGCAAAGTGTAGAGATAATCCAGATGTTCATTATCTGATGAATGAGTAAACAAATGCACTATAAAATGGAATATTATTCAGCCTTTAAAATACACATAGGTGCATCTTGAATGTTTTATTCTAAATGAAAGAACTTAGCCACCAAAGACTACATATAGCATGATTTCTTGTATGTTTAATGTTAGTAATAGACAGTTGTAGAATATATTCCAGTGTTTGCTAGGGGAAAAATTGAGGAACAGAAACAGAATGATGAAAAGTATGTGTATTCTTTTATTCTGGTAGAAATATTCTGGTAATATTTCAAAAAAAATGTAATGACTACACTATAGACTACTGAATTTTGTAGTTTAATATGGTAAATTTTATGTTGTTTAAATTCTATATTTTGATGGACATGGATTAATTAATTATATACATTAATGATGCTCAATGTGCTATTTCAATACATATGTTGAACTCCTGGTGTGTCTCACTTCACCTGGCACAAGTGTGCCTGTCCAGGAAAGACAGAGCCTCTATGCATGTTTGTGCTTGTGCTGTGAGATGAGGCAACATGACAAGCTATGGATGTAAATGGATGAAAACATTGAATGAGCAGAAAGATTTTTTTCAACTAGAAAATTAAGTAGTCCAGGAGGCCCAGTGAAAACAAAGAAGGGAGGCATGCAAAAAGGAAGCTATAAATATGGAAGACTCAAGTCAGGGGTGAACCTGGGAGGTGAGTGATGAGGTTTGGAAGAATGTTGTGGGAATTTGATCCCTTACCCAATGGCTTCAGTATAATGAGCCGTAGGGCATGGTCTCGTCTGCATACATTACCATTTGAGAGCTGAGGAGGGTACACACACTCTCTTGGGTGGTTGAAGCAGGAGCAATCCTTGTGGTTGTTCCTCATTGCGCTTGGGCGGAACGACAGACTAGTGGCAGCTGGATCAGCAGCAGCGTCTACCTTGTTCTCTATTCATGAGTCTGTATTTCCATTGCGTCCCTTAATAAATTATTAAATAACCTTCTGTGGGTTTGCACTTCACCTGGTGCCCATGTGGCCTGACCCCAAATGTCCCTCCTGTGGCCCACTGCCACTCACAGCCAACCAGCTCTCTCCCCATCCCCACCACCGCCAGTCAGTTTGGGCGAACTGTGCTTGTGACTGAACTGTACCCAACATGTGGGTCGGCAATCCCCATGCCCTGTGGCCTCTTGAGTGCCCTCCTGTCCATGCAGGGTAGTTTAAGGACGCCCGTGGCTAACCCAAACTCCACCTTTTGAAATCCCTGCCTAAGTCACTCAGCAGGTGGGTTGCAGGATTACCCAGACGCACTGCTCCAGAGGTGCATGCATTCAGTGGGTTGAGCACCGTGTTCAGAGGAAAGAGAACAAGAAACTGACTGATTTAATGAAGGCTTTGAAATCACTCACTGTTCAGGAAGTTCAAACCCTACAAAAGCAGCTACTAATAGATTCCAAGCCTTAGAACAACCTTTAAGACTGATAAAAAAAGAATTGTCAGCTGAAGCAGAGAGAGAATTGGCTTTGATAAAAAAAAAAAAGTAATTATAGAATGCACATGTGGATCATGTGGATCTGAAGCTTGACTGCATTCTGGTTATATTACCCTACAAGCATTCCCTACAGGGGTTTTAATACAGAGGGAAGATATTATCTTGAAATGGATTTTTTTTTTT
>CABHPQ010136377.1:0-10456 GCA_902168405.1 Peromyscus aztecus
ATGAAATAACTTGCTTAAAATTATTTTCTTGTGAAAACACAAATGAAGTGGATTAAGGTGTACTCACGAGCTTCTACAATATTTATCCAGAATGATAACAAGCTGTAATGATGTTTGCAGAGACCACATGACTGCACTTGTTTCCAAGGGGAAAAGAATTTTGAGGATGTGGCAACAACAGAATAACGCAAAAATAAAGACTCACAATGAACTATCTGTAAATGAAATGTTAACACAGAAAGAAACTTGTTCCAATCCAAGTACCCATAGCAAAAGGCTAACTTCATTCTCATTAACTTATGGCAGTTCTGAAATCATTAATTCTAATGACATTTCCCCTTAAATTTTCATTTAAAAATAAAAAGTATTTTTCTCAATAATATTAAAGGACAAGGTCTATCAAATAAAAAATTACAAGCCATTTTCAGTTTTTGTTTACAATGATGAAAATAAAACTGGAAGGAAAATGGGCAATATTAAATCTAAGGACCAAATTTTAGTTCAGGTAAAATATTAAAAGCAAAAAAAATAAAGAAACTAAACAACATAAATGTCAGTCAAGTGAAGGAAATGTAAGTCATTCCCAAAAGAAAATTTACGTTTTTAAAATGTAAAATCCAAGAAATCACACTTCTAACTTTTTTCCTACAGCACAGATGTGTAAATTAGACTGTATGTCATTGAATCTATAAAGATGGATATATCCAGTAACAAAATGGGTTTGCTTGTATCTTTTATTTTTACACAAATAATTTCATAAATTGATATGCACATTCTTTGAATGCATTTATTCACACTGTACATTTTTGTACATATAGTAATTTTACCATTTATTCAGAACATATTTATATATATAGTAAATATAAATGTTCTATTTGTCACTTACTTGTAAGTTACATAATAAAAAATGAGAATGTCCAAGGTATGGGGTATACATTTGGTTTTGAAAAGATAGAAGACCAAAGCATTTCTTTTTTCTGTTTTTTCAAGACAAGGTTTCTCTGTGTAGCCCTGGCTGTCCAGAAAACTCGCTCTGTAGACCAAGTTTGCCTCAAATTCAGACATCCTCCTGCCTCTGTGCCTCTTACTCCCAAGTGCTGGGATTAAAGGAATGTACCACCACAGCCCAGCAGAAGACACAAATATTTTAAAGGCAGAAGATTTTTAAATTCAAATCATGTCATTTCTCTTACTTTGCATATAAATCATATTCTATCAGACAACTAAGTTGCTTCTCTTTATTCTTGCACATGGGAAAATGGCTGAATGAAGGAAAAACAAAATAGAAAGTAAAGAGTTTCTTAGTGTTCCAGTGTTCTTAGCCAAAAGTGGGGGGAAGGCTGAGGGGCAGGAAGAGGGAGGAGGGGGGATCTGTGGTTGGTATATAAAATGAACAGAAAATTTCTTAATAGTAAAAAAGTATAAACAAATAAGAGTTTGTTAAAAAAAATAGCATTAGTGATTCCAAGTAAAATCATTTTTGAAAAATGCACTTGACCTCTGGTTAGGGTGGGACAACACTCATAAGAAGCAGGGCACTCTCTTGCATGGTGGACAATTTTGGGACGGACAGTGTGTGAAAGAAACACCTATTCGCTCTGAGCTTCTCAGTATCAACCCCTCCTGGCTTCTTCAATCATCTCCCATATCCCCGAAGCATCTCCCATATATTCCAGAGCCAACTAGGTCTTGTCCAGATTTGGTTTACAGCAGCTCTGCAGTTTCAACAACCATTCATATCTCAAACAATTGTATCACATGAGTGAAATCTAATGAAGCATCAATATGCGTGTGTGTGTGTGTGTGTGTGTGTGTGTGTGTGTGTGTGTGTATTTATCTTTGTCAAAAGCCAAAATTTGTCTTCAGAAATGTGTTACTTACAATATTCTTTCTAATTCCACTGAAAGCATTTTGACTTGGGGACAGACTCTAAATGCTCTGCTTAAGCATGTCTCTGAGAAAAAGAAACACAATGCTAATATTGTCCAGAACGTCCCTTCAACATTCACATTGTCTCCTGGAAACAACCAGTCAAGCACTCATGTTTCCTGTCCGTAAATAGATTGTTTTCAAAGAAGAAATTCTAAACTCATTTTCCGCAATCTAGAAGCAGGCTGCTAACTCAGACTTAGAATAATTCACATCAACAACAAATCTGTCCTGCCAACAAGACAGCATGTTCTCTATGGCGTTGGCCTTTATTGCCTTGAGTTACAGTGGTGATCAACTTTCTCATGGTTCTTATCCAACATGCACTGTAATGTCACATAATGTATAGCATACTCACAATACTTAGTAGTTCATGATATCAAAATATCTTTTAGTTAAATGTACAGATATTTGAAAATACAGGTATTGATAAAATAGACATTAGAAGTAGTATTGTTGAGTTAACATAACCAAGTTCGGATGGAAGTATTAGTGAGTTAGTATGTGATACTTAGAGATGAGGAGGAAAATGTTATGGGATTCTAAACTACCAACTTACTTTAAGTTCTCGCTGAAATGTCCAACTGTCATTATCAATTACTTTCCTGAATTTACAATGCTAAACATTTGTTTCCTGACCCTATTGTAAAAAAAAAAAAATAGTGACTATGGTTAGAGTCCAGTGTGTGAAAATAGTTTTAAACAGTCAGTAGGTACCAGGGACTGCAACAGAACCAGGAAAACATCATTGCTCAGAAATACTGCAAAAACAAGACCCAGCAAGAAATGAGATCGTGGGGGTTTTCTTTACTGGAGGCCATGATTGTCTGCTTTAAAAGTAAAATTAAATGTGTTCTCAGATAGGCAAGTCTAGATGTTTATTATAGCAAATCTCAAACAGAGGATGTGTAATGTATGTCATTTTCTTTTATTGTTTACGTTTTGCGAATTTTCACAGGCAAACCATGCAAACCTCAAGTGTGTAACTGAACAGCACTCTTGAGCGCCATTGTCCTCCCTAAACCGTGGTTGTTGACTTCAGTGTGGTATAATGTTTTTCGCAAACTTAAAAAAACCAAGATGTACTAAAAGGCAGATTGCTTTTATGCCTTGTTATAGATTGAACTTGGACAAGAAGCTTCTGACACTGGCACAAAAGGGAAACGGGCTTCTTCAAGACATAGACTGTTTTAGGATTTGACGAATAAAACCCATGTAGTTTTATTTACAATTACTAATATGAATTATCTTTGTTCTATTTTTTTTTTACTATATTAAGTATAATAAATGCAAAGCGCTCTTATCAGGAAACTTAGATTTACCTATTTAGATTTTAAACTCATGCGCTATATTTACATTTCAAATCATTTTTCAAAATTTAAGCCTCATAATTTAATAATATGAAAAAATCCCAAATACTAAATGTTAAATAACAACATTTTTATAGTGAGTAAAAAGAAATATATTTTTTTAAGAAAAATGTTCAATAAATGAAAATTAAAAATAATAAGAGACTGTGAGGAAATTTTATGAATGATAGGAATCAACTGAAGGGAGGAAAAATAAACATTCAAATTTATTACTAATCCAAAAGTTTATCCAGCAGTTAGCTGTGTGTTTGTGTGTGGGGTTTAACCTCTAAATAAGGAAGGTAGTTTTTTATTTAGTAGCTAAAATAACTTTCAGAGAACTTTAATTTTTTACAGCTTAGTAAAACCCTGTATGTGAGGCTAAAACTTAGTAAATTGATTAAACTTTCTTCATTTAAAATTTTTACTCTTTACCTGAGAGGAGTACCAGGCTTACACAGGCTAGTTTGTAATCTGGTCAGCATTCATACCGTTATATCATTGGCAGAGAAACCGAAATCCAAATAATAAAAGGAAATGCAGCAAGTAACAGGTTCTTCTTACCTCTGGGCCTTGTTTACAGTCGCCCGTCTACCTGCCCCATCGGTGTTTGACCAGCAGCACCTCAGAGAGCTCTGCTCCCTGCCAGACGCTCTTCAACAGTGCCAAGAACATAGAGGTTTTGCTCTGCAAAAGGAGAGTGCACAAAAAAGAGGAAGTTGCAAAATACCAGTCATTATGCTTTATAAATTCTACAAAGCAGAGAAATTATTCACGAGGCCCTCTAATCATGGAAAGTGAACTATAATTTGTGCATCTGTTCATATATAATTAATGCACACACATTTACTTAAACAAATTTAGAGAAGTCCAGTTATTGAAGTCTATACTCTGTCAAGTAGTGCTCACTTGTGTAAGAAAATAGCTCCTTGTGGCTAAATAATACTTACAGAAAAACAAAACCAGGAAAAAAAATGCTCTTCTGTGTAGGAGAAGGTGGGATTGGCACACGGCACATAGGCTTGCTTTTAAAGATCTAATTAATTTAAAGTCATTGCAGTATGACCCACGTGCAAGAGGGGTAGGGGGAGGGAGAGGAAGAGGAACAGGGAGAGAGAGAGAGACCATGTAAGTTAGCACATTTTCCCAGAATTGGGGTAGTGGTTCTTTACCTGTAAGTCTTAAACTTCCTTTCTCATGGCAGTGGTCTGTTACATGTAGATAAAGCACTGCAAAAATGAAACTGTTACTTATCCACAATCTCTCACAACTTCAGCCACAAGAGTGAAAAACAGGCACAGATCTTATATCGATGAACATGTAGGTGGTTAAGTCTCTTACCAGTTAGGAGAGTAAATGGAATATCTGAAGGAGGATGGCTGAAAAAAAAAGTCATATGTTTACAAATATTAGGAAGGGCTGGCTAATCAATGCAGAAACTATAGACAACTACCATAAAAGTCTCTCTATGCAGATAACCGTGCATATTTCATATATAGAAACATAGATGCACATTTCTCTCAGGTCCAGTCTGACAGATAGTAAAAGCCAATGGGTAGCCAACCAGTAGCACTTCCTCCCACCTTCACTAGCTTATTGGGGAAGAGAAGGAGGTGGATTGCAAGAATAACATACGAATTATGCAAGGCTTCACACACTGCAAGAACCACTTTCTGGGTTTTAGAAACCACCATTCTGAGGGCACCACATTCAGCCTTTTTTGTTTGTTTGTTTCTGTTTTTAAAAATAATTTCTTTTCTTTGTGGATTATAATGTAATTACATCATTTCCCCCTTATGTTTCTTCCCTCCAATCCTTCCCATATCCCCTTCTCGCTCTTTATCAAGTTTATAGTCTCTTTATTGGTAACTATTATATGCATATATATATTTATTAATGTATATTCATAAATACTTAGGTGTTACCTGCATAATATTACTTGTATGTTTTCGGGGATGATCATTTGGTATTAGATAACCAATTGATGTATTCTTCCCTGGGGATGACAATTTCTCTAGCTGATAGTTATCCTTAGTTCCCTGGAGTTCTTTGTGTAGGGTTGCAATGGGTAAATGTACACTATAACCCCGTACCTATGGCCCAGAGATCCTTGCAGAAGAGGGCAAAAAGATTGTAAGAGCCAGAGGATCAGGGAGTTTCCTGGGAGATTATGTCTCCTAGGAATGTCAGAAGCCACGCCCATAAAGTCTCACCAACCTCACTGCCAAAACTTGAGTAGAACAAAGACAATAATAGACATGCTAACATGAATTGGGGGAAAGCCCAGGAGGCCTCAACCCCACACCCTAAGCTTTTTATTTAACTGTGTAGTCAAAAGACCGATGCATTGTGGAATGATTAAAAGTGAAAACATTTTTTCATATTACTTATTCACATATTTAATGTGAATTGGCAAGAAGTAAAATGAAATAAGCCAAGCTAAGAGAGTTGCCTGCAGTGAAATACCACAAAAAGAAAACCAACGGGCAAAACAACAACAACAACAACAAAAAACCCCCAAAAAACCAAAAACAACAACAACAAAAAAAAAAACCCCAAAACAAAGCAAAAAACAAAAACAAAACAAACAAACAAAACAAAAAAACCAAAACAAAACTACAAACAATAACAGCCTACGTGTCATCATCTAAAATTTGATTTGAATTCTTCAGTGAAATCCTGGCAGAATACTCCATGAAGGAAATGCCACTGATGGAATTCACTTATGCTTAGGTGACTTTTTTTGTCATGATTCTGTGAGTGAAGCAGGAGCATCATATGGTCCTAAAAGCCCAGTCTTACCTCCTCAGCACCTGTGGGCACACTAGTACCCACTCATTTGTGGTCTCCCTATCTAATGTTTCAGTTACAAGTGTCAACCACAGTTCAATAACATTATAAGGAAAATTGCAGAAATGATATATAATTTTAAATTTTCAGAATTCTGTAGCATAATAAAATCTCATGCCAGACTGCCTCTTATTGTGTAGAACATGAATCACCTGAGTGCCTGGTGGACCCACATTGTGGGCATGACCCACCCCTAGTCAGTTATTATCCCTATGTGTTCTCAGTGCCTCTGTCACATTGTCCTAGGCCCTACACTCAAGTAAACCCATTTTACTTAATCATGACCCTAGCATTCTAGAATAGTGATACTCTATCCACTTTAATGCACCAAAGAGAAGACATGAAGTACTCCTTCTAAAGGAAAAGGTGAACATTCTTGGCAGTTCAAGAAGAAAATAAATGTCATAGTGACATAGTTATGGTTCATGGTAAGGGCACAGAAAACATTGGCATGAGTAGGGTTTGGTACCAGCTGCTCTCAGGCCTCTGCTGTGGGGAGATCTGGAAATGTGTCCCCTGAAAATAAGTGGGTGGACCACTTTTCATCAGTACCGGTGTTCCCTTTATCTGAGAGGTGGGTATCCATGCTTCTCCAATAAGTACTTTATGAAGGTAACTGCTTGAGGTTCTGCCAGCTTCACGACTTCTCTTGACTAACTTAATCCCACCTAATTGCTCTCTTTTTTCTCTGAAATTTTTGAGGTAATTGGCAACACTGATTCTCCTTGAACCCTCTTATCTTTCTTCTGTATTTGTGTCAAAATGTAACATAGATTTCACCATTTTAGTCATTTTATGAGTACAGTTCAAAGTCATCAAGTACACCCACATTGTGGAACGTCAGCACTATCAATCTTCAGAACTTTCTCAGTGCTCACTCAACCACAACCTGCCCTTGCTCCCTCCCCACACTCTAGGATTTGACTACTTTAGGTCCCACAGGTAAATGTACTCCTGTGATCTTTGTCCCCTCCCCCTGTGCTTGGTTTATTTCATTTAGGTTCATACATTTCTAGCATCTGACCAAGTTATCTTCCCTTTTCAAGACTGAACAGCGTTCTGTTGTATGCATATGCCACATTTTATTCATCGTCAGGGGACAGTTGAGTTGTTTCTTCCTTGGGCTGTTGTGGATGCTGCTGCTATAAGCAATGCTGTGCAAGCATCTACTTGAGTTTCTGCTTCCAGTTCTTTTGGGTATGCACCCTCAAACATGTATATCTTATGACAATGCCATGGTTAATGTTTGGAGGGAGTAGCACACTATTAAGTCAACCTCCTGTCATAGTTCTGCTTTTGGATCCCTGCTTCCTCTTATTCACTAAGACTCCTTGCTAGGCAGGAAATGAGCTCCCTATTATCAAACTGCAATGACATTTAAGCCCTCTTTTGCCATCTCTTTTCAGCACATGCCCTCTACTGACCACTTCCTCTCCCGGGACACACTTTCTGAGCTTCGATTCTGAGTTTCTCCTTCACCTCCTCTGACTGAGCATCAACTTCTCTGGTTTTCTCATTGGAGCTTCTAGCTATGCACCTACTAGATTCTACTTTCCTGGAGTTTACTCTGGTGGATCTCCTCATCCCATTGTCTCCTTGACACATTTCTACTTGCAGTTTCCATTAACAAAGACTAACAAATGCTAAATCTTTCCTTTCAAAATAGATGTTTTCCTGAAGAAGTTTTGATGTTGTACAATTCCCTGTGATCTGGGGGAAAAAAAAAGAAATCAAAGATCAGTCTCTGCTATCCTTTAAGGATGACAAATCTACCATCATTTCTGTGTCATTTTCTCATCTGTAAGGGGGCCCTTAAACGTTCACCTGAAATATTATTGGAAGATTACAAACCATAAAGTACTTTCTTAACAATTGTAGTATAACATGAAGACAAAACCAAAGTCCATTTGAATTCTCTCAGACATTGTTTTTCAACCCATGATGTGTAAGCACTATGTATATATTTGGTTTATGGCCATACCACCCCAAACAAACACATCCTATTTCATCTAATATATATATTTGATTCTTGCTACCTGTTTCCTATAAAATTACACCTAAATATTTATAACATAAGCCAAATTAATTTGTTTTGTGAGATGATTTAAAGTAACATAAAACATCATTGCATGTTTTCTCATTGTGTCTTTTAAAACATAATTTGAAGGTATTTCTAAGATTTTTTTGTGTGTATTCATGGGTGGACATCTTTGTACAGATATGCATAAGTGGAGGCTATTGGTTGACAATTTATGCCTCACTCAATACCCCTCTGCCTTATTTTTTTTTTTGAGGCATGTTCTCTCTCTGAACCCAAAGCTAACTGATTAAGCTGGAATAGATCCCAGGAAACTCCCAGGGAGCATCCTCTCCAGTGCTAGGATTACTTTGTACCTGGGATCTTTAGATTCTGGGGCTTGACTTTGGGTCCTGAAGCTTACAGGACAAGCAATTTAACCAACTAAGTAATCTCCCCAACAGCTCTTGAAATAATTTATATATGGATTTCCTTCATTGGCTGAATTTTACAATTCAAAGCAGTGTCACAGAAATGGCATCATGAATGCCTCCCTACCAAAATCACAATGCTTCCTCCCAGGAATTTATAGGAAATAGGATTATTGGGCTAAATGTATGTAAAATTTTAGTTGTCTCTGCTAAGCCACCCTCTCAAAAAGGGATTTAAAGCATAAATTGCCATCAGTTTTTGATCTTCCATGCTGTTGCTAATATTTGATACCATCGGACATTAAAGATGTGCTACTCTGTTGGGTAAAGAAATGTTGTCTGAATAATTTTTTAGTTTGCCTTCCTAATTAAAACAGTAGAACAACATTTTAATGTTGCAGCTTTCTTTATTACTATTGCTCTCATTTCATAAATTGCCCACTTGTGGATTTCACTTGTTTTTGTCTTGGATAGTTCTGATTCTTATTAACTTGAAGGGTTAACAGTACATTCCATTTTAGCGTGTTGCACTCATCCCTTTTGGATGCTGGAGTAATCAATCCTGCATCTATTTTAGGGCTTTCTTCTTCACTACTGGAACCTTTGAGATGACCCTTATATTCCTTGATGATATTCCTGTTCCTGGGACAAGATAATTGGGTTCATTTTGTTCCTACCCCAGATCTAAAGTCATTCACTTCTTCTAAGAACCATGGCTTCTTTTAATAAAACAGGATTTTTAGGCAAACACAATTAAACCCCTATGTAACTCACTACTGAGTTATTGATAGCATTTGGAATGAATTTGGTTAATCAATAGTTTATTTTGGGAATTAGAGTGGTGGCTTTTTGGTAAAGAGCCTGTACTGCTCTTGCAGAAGGCCCATATTTAATTCCCAGCATCTGTGTTGGGAACTTAAAATCACCTGCAACTCCAACTCCAGCCAGATCTGGTACTTCCAGCCTCTGCAGACAACTATACCCATGTGTACATACCCACAGGCAGTCTCTCTCTCTCTCTCTCTCTCTCTCTCTCTCTCTCTCTCTCTCTCTCACACACACACACACACACACACACACACACACACATTCATAATTTAAAATAATAAAAATAAATATATAAAATCTTTTAATTTCTTCTATTTGCCAAGCAATACATTCTTGAAAAACATATATATATATATATGTATACATATAATCATACACACACCTTTGTGTATCAGACATTCTATAACATGCATGAACATTAAATCTTATATTGAATTAAATAATGTTCATAAGTTCAATGTAAGAAAATACCTTATTATAGACTAAAATTGGGCACAATTTTCATTTAAAAAGGACATTCTGATAAAGAAAAACAATAAAATAATACTTGTTTGTATTTAGATTATAGTAATAATACAAAAACAATTTGATTAGTACTAATAATAATCTAATTATTTTGATTAATAATAATTGAAATAATATTCCAAAGAAAATGTAAAAGTCATGTAGTTTGGAAGAGGAACACAGATTCCTTATTTTCCATCATTTTAATCCATATTTACTACTGTAAATCCATTTTCAGCTGCTATCTCTCCTCCTCTTCCCCTCCCTTTTCTTCTGTTTGAAGGTTGGGAATCTCTAGTACGAAAACCTAAAATCTGGAATATTTAAAAACAGAAAATTATTTGAGTGCTGACATAGTGTTACACATGGAAAATTCTACTTCTGACTTCATATAATAGATCACAGTCAAAATGTTGCTTGAAATTATCTTCAGGATTTATGTATAAGGTATGCATGAAATGTAAATGAATTGAGAGTTTAGACCTAGACCCTAATCTCACTTTTATCACTATGTACAAGCAAATGTTCCTCCACATTTCAGATAAGGT
>CABHPQ010136378.1:0-41855 GCA_902168405.1 Peromyscus aztecus
GTTTTTCCTTCTTCCTGCTCATCAAATAATTGGTTAATTGCTTAAATCTGTTAACATACTTTCACGAGGTCTTAAAGTAAAAGCAGACTGCAGCGCTGTCCCCTGGCCATATTGAGTTTAAAATTTAGAATGTTAAGCTTTGTTAATATGTTGCACCAAAAATCAAATCAAATGCTGGTGTTTATTTTGGTTTATGGTGGTGGTAGGTTATTTCACTGTGCTAGTGTGTTAACTTTTTATTACTTTAAATGTATAGGTGCCTCCTTTAATTACGAAGACTGATTCAGATCCTGAACATTGTCGAGTCTCAGCTCAACTTGATGATAATGTGAGTTAATTTTTATTCTGTAATTTTATTTTAATATGTTTGGCAGATTTTTTTTAAATAAATGTGCATGTTTCATTCATTCAGATTCCCATATTGGGTTAAGCATGGTGAATTCCTATGGACTGAGCATGTTTCTGATATCAACACTCTTAATTTAAAAAAACAAACAAAGAAACAGAAATTACCAGAGCCCTAGAAACCATATCCTCCCTTGCTGTTATAACCTTCTCCTCTATCATGGGTTTACCACTCTTTTCCCGGTTTTCACACTTTGTACTTGTAAATGAAACTACAAAGGGTATACCCCCTTAGCCTGTTGTTGTTGAGCTTTGTGATGGTCTTCTATGCTGTGTCCTGTCGTGGTCTCTCTCAGTGTTTGTGTCTTTGTAATATGTGTATTGAATTTGATAAGTTTGTATGTCGGATTATGCATAGAACTCTATAAACATTTTAGTCCATATCTCAAAACTGAAAAAGATAAATACACATTCTTCTACCTAGAAATTCAATTCCTGAGTCAGAAAATATATATAAATATAAATTAAACTTTAGTATGTGCTACTAAATACTTTTCCAGAACTGATGGTACCACGTTCATTGTCACCAGCAGCACACGAGAGTTTTCATGGTCTGCATGTTGCCAAGAGCCAGCATTTGTATTTCTATAACTCAGCCTTCTCGTGGTTATGCTTCATGTAGATTCATGTATATTGGCCATTCATTCAGTGGCCTTATGGGTATCTAGATCTTTTACTCATTTTCCTGTTGGCTCAGCTGTCTGCTTTTGTGTGTTTTATTAGTGTGGATGCTACATAGAATCTGAATATGAGTTCTTTCTTTATTATATGTGTGCATGGTGTATGTGTGTGTATCTGAAATGCCCTCCCAATGTACTCTATGTAAATTGGCCTACCTTAGGGTCACAGTGATGCTGCCCTGTGGTTTTCCTTTACAGGCCCTCTTGCTTTACCATGGCAGCATTTAAATTTGCACTCTATCTGTGATTAATTGTATGTGTAGATTGGATAAGTATGCAGCTGGCCTAAGCACCATTTCCTGGAAGTCCATCTTAGCCATCTGTTTTGTTTTTTTCCTTATCTTATATATTATATGTGTGATTCAGTTTTTGTGTGTTTTTTAATCTGTTTCGGCTCTGATCTCTTAGATAGATTTATTTTAAAGTTACAATTTCCTTTCTCAGTTTCCAGATAGATTAGTTTACAATAAACTGTCTTGATTTTTTTTTTTTTTTTGCTTCTTCAAGGTCATTTTAGAATATTTCATGAGTTTAACAATATTCTGTAAGCATCTTTTATGTGGATTTTATAGTTTAACTTTTTTTCATAATGTCATGTTCTCAAACTTATGTTGTTATTTTAATCACATAATTGAGCAGTATTTCTTCTACCACAATAATGAAATGAGTCACTCTCCCCCTGGTGGGTTTAAGTTATAAACTGTCCATTCATGGCATAAAAACTATACTAATCAAATGCTTGCAACATAGTAGTAAAACTTTAAAACCCATGCCTTTTCTCATTTAAGTTACAGAATTGAGGGAAAGGAGTATCAAACTATCAAAAATTATAAAATGATCAGCCATTACATATAGTTCTAAATCAGTAACTATTTTCTACTGGCATGCATAATTTTTCACATAAAAGCATTCCACCTGGTTTTTATTATTATTTTGCACTATTGAGTGAAGGCTTTCATGATTAAAGTATATTAATTTCTTTTTTCTTTTTTAACTGATAAAAACTTTCCATATAACATATTCTGATCATGTATTTCCCTCCCCCAACTTGTCCTAGGTCCTTCCACAATCCACCCACCCAACTCCACAACCTATGTTCCCTTTCTTTCTTTAGAAAACAAACAGGCAAACAAACAAAACCCAGAATTTTTTAAAAAATAAAAAATACAAGAAACCCACGCATGCACAAAACCCCAAAGCCATAAAAACACAAAATAGGAAACCATAATGTACAAGCAAAAGGTCAGTAAGATAAAAAATGCCCAAACACATATGTGGTAAATATGTGGTAAAAGTCTGCAAAAATAATAGTAGCTTTAGGTGTACTAATTAAATTCTTCTAGGTTTGTTAACTATATTCACTAATTAATTATACCAATTATATAAAATATACTAATATTAATAACATAATATTAACTGTGCCAAATGAAGCATAAAATTTCCATAAAGTTGTTCATTTTATAATGGTAGTTTAATTGCTTAATGGGTTGTACTTTAACTTCTTTTTCCCTGAAAATAGTTGTATATATATATGTGTGTGCGCACACGCGCACACACACACACACAATCTTAATTAAGCAAAACATTCTTTGTTTCATCTGTTTAAATATAGATAATAAGAATACTTTTATTCTGTTTTTTGTTTGTTTGTTTTTTTTAAGAAGCAGGGTTTCTCTATATAGCCCTGGCTATCCTGGAACTCACTCTGTACACCAGGCTGGCCTTGAACTCAGAGATCCACCTGTCTCTGCCTTCCAAGTTCTGGGATTAAAGGCATGTGCCACCACTACCCGGCCAAAATACTTTTTATTTTATGAAAAAATATTACCAGAAAATAATTATCCATTTTTATATTACATTAACAGAGTGCTAAAAATTAGAACTAAATCATATTTCTGTAAGATTATCATTATGAATCGACTTTGAGAAGCTTTTTTAAAACTACAACCTTAGAATTTACTTAACATCACAGGATTGTAAAATTCTGTGTTCTATAAAAGTACCTGTTAGACACGTTTTTTCCTGAATTAAAATGCAGTGTCATCTTCTGAAGACTCTAATGTCATATACTCTCTGACATCTTAGGTGGTTGCTGTTCGTTTAGTACAAATAGTCCTTCACAGTACGAAGCTTAACAGTGATCCTGATTTTTATGTCTTATTTTGTTTCCAGGTGGATGACAATATTCCACTCAGGGTAATGCTGCTTCTGATGGATGAGGTGTTTGATTTAAAAGAGAGAAACCAGTGGCTGCGAAGGAATATCAAGAACCTACTCCAGCAGCTTATTAGAGCCACATATGGTGACACTATTAACAGGTAGCTGTTCTGCTTCCATTAGAGCCGATGTGACTGTCTGTAAACTGCACTTCCCTAGTGTTATCAGGCACTTTTTCCTTGGAGCTTTTAAAGATCGTTAGCTCTCCTCTTCTTAGAAGAAGCTTATCTCCACTCAAAGTGTTACTGTGAGACTTGTGTCAGTTGTATTTGCCTGCTAAGACTTTAAGCTTACTCTTTCAAATTTCTTAACTTTCAGAAAAATAGTTGACCATGTTGACTGGATGACCTCACCCGAACAAGTAGCTGACTCGGTGAAGCGTTTCAGGTATATCTGAAGACATAGTGCCAGGTTTAGCATTGCTGTATGTACTTGTCTTTTAACTGATGGTTGTGTTTCTTTCCTGGTCTTAACACTGGTTTGGATGAACAAAGACTTATGAAACTTACAATACATATTTGGGGCTGGTGAGATAATTTGGACAGTAAAGGCACTCGGCACACCAGCCTGGCGACCTGAGTTTGATCTTCTGAGTCCACATAAAGGTGAAGGAGGAGTCTGCTCCTCTGCATCTGTCCTCTGACCTCCATGTGTGCTGTGGCCCTTGTGCCCACCCCCCCAGATACACCTACCATGCATATGCACACATGATAATTAGAATACATAAGCCTCTGTTCTGTGGAGCTGTTGACTTTTCTAAACTAGACTAGCAAAGATGCAGAGGGAACATTTTTAAAATGATAGGTGAGATTTTATCACATAGAACAGCTTTAAGATCACTGAAATAGTATTAGAAAGCTGGGCCTGGTGGGATTTGGGGTAGAGGCAAGAGGATCAGAGGTTGAAGATTAGTCTTGACTATGTTGTGAATTCAGGTGCCAGCTTGGGCACTTGAAAGCCCTGTTTCAAAAACTTAACATTTTCTATCATAGAAATCACTAAGTGAAGAGTTTAGAAAATTGTATCTGACACATTAATCTTTAATGTCTGAGGACAGTACAAATAAAACAAGATTGACACGGTAATTTTTAAGTTTATATTGCAAAATGTATTCAGAGCACTCTGTCAGTCACCAAGGAGGGAGAGATGGATGCAGTTTCTTCAGAAGAGCACAGAAAGCAAATAGAGAAGTGAGCCCTCTGTAAATGTGAAGATAGGCAATGCATAGGAGTGCCTGGCGTCTGTACTCTGATGTAAGGATGGCTTACCACTCTGTAAGTGTGAAGACAGGCAGTGCATAGGGGTTCCTCACATAGGTACTTCAGATGTAAGGATGGGTTAAGAAGAGAACTGTCAGTGTTGTACTGACTTGCTTCTCCCTGATTTTATATCCTTTTCATCAGGTGTGCATTTTGCCTTCACTTTGCTGTGAGACAGTAGAGGGTTAGAGAAGGAAAGTAGTTTGCCCAAAGGCTCTGGGGATAGAAAAGGAGGAATCTCTTTTCTGATCAGAAGCTAAGTTTCTCCCTTTTGTACTGTATTGTTTCCAGAGTTGGACTACCGGCCTTGGTGTGTTCATTTAGTTAGGGCCAGTGAATCCTGTAGCAGTGATTCTCAGCCTTGAGTATAGATTTCACTCAGCTGGGGAAGTTTAACCCCATGTGGATCCTTTCTCTAGAGATGATTGGATTGTCTTAACAGGTAGAAGGTCTTCACAAGAAAGGTGGTTTTATCTCCTTACAGTCAAGGTGTTTCTAGTGCACATTAAGATGATTTCTCTGCAGGCATGTCCAATAGTGATGGGTGGGGCTTAGCATATTTGTAGAATATTTGTATTGACAGGATGCCTCAGGGTCAAAGGTGGACTCTGGTCTTCTAGGGAGCCTCGTTTCTCTTTTTCAATCCAGGTCCCCTTGGGCCAGACAGCAAGAAGCAGGATTAAAATCCTTGGAAGATGGAGAATAAGCTGTTTGTGTGGCATACATCATAGGCATCAGCTTGAGATTCATGCTGGCTGGGTTAGATGGGTATTGGAATGTCCTGGCCGAGAGAGACTAGCTGTTAAGCTGCTAGACTTTCCAAGTTCGGGGCGCTGTGGGTGGATTTGAATAAAATGTTGACTTAGCACATGCCCACTTTGGAGTTTAAATGTCTGTCGTGTTGATCCACATACTCCATTGTATTAGTGTGTGTGAAGTACCAGGAGCCAGAATCTATCTGCTGCTCTTTTGTGTCTATATTCTTTTATGCCTAAATTAAATACTGCTCTTAGATAATGTTTGTTACTGTCTATGTAAAATTTTAGAAATGCTATCTTGGTTTGAATATTTTATTTCTTAGCAGTTTGTAATAAAGTTATCAACCATTATCATTAGAAAATGAAACTACTTACAAATATTATTTAATTTTCTTAAATAGAGATGCATTTTGGCCCAATGGCATTTTAGCAGAGACTGTTCCATGCAGAGATAAAGCTATCCGAATGAGAACAAGAATTGCAGGAAAAACAAAATTATTTGCAGTTATGCCAGGTAAGTGAACACATTTGATTAAAATTTGATTTATTTGTATTTCTTCTGACTTTTTGACATTGACACTATGCTAGTTTAGCTCATTTTTGTTATTATACTGACTACCAGATGATGGCTTACTATCTACTGGGCACTATGCGAGGCATTTCTCATGTATGCTCACAAATCCTCTTAACAGCCCTTTGAAACAAGTCACTATTAACTTTATCATTTTATGTATGAGGAAACAGCTCCAAGTCACCCACCCAAGATTTGTAGTTAGTATCAGAATTCTGACTCATCTTCGAATGATAGAAAGCTTACTCTGCTGCTTTGAAACGTTTTGAAAATTATGTAAAGACAACATGACAGATGGATGGGCTGATACAAATAGGAGTGTGACTTGGGACTAGTAGGCCATGGCCTAGGGGACAGCCTGTTGTTTTTTCTGTTGTTGTTGTTTTAAAGAAAGGCATGAGTATGGCTGCGGATATAGCTCATTGGCAGAGTGCTTGCCTAGCATGCACAAAGCCGTAGAGATCCCGAGCACTGCGTATAGTAGGCGGCACAGCACATGCTTTGAATCCTAACACTTGACTAGCCTGGTTTACATGAGACCCCATCTTAAAAAACAAAGTGAAATTTGAATTTTTCAGAAAGAATGTTTAACTTAGAATGCATGTCCATTTACATGCAGTTAACTGATAGATCAATTATTAATCCTTATTAACACATAACTGAAATGAGTACTCTGTTGGTCTTATTTGAGTATTTATTTGTGATACTGCATTAACATAGGTTTTCTTGTCCTTTATTTTTCTCTCAGAAAGAGAGCCTGTGACCAGTGGGCTTTTATGGCCTGGAAAAGGAGATGGTAGTTTTGTCCCTGTGTCACGAGTATCTTTAAAAATGCAAAGCTGTAAATAAATGCCTAGATATATTGTACCTCTGTTTTAATTGTGGATATAGGGAATGGACAAGATGGATTTATAAATTCTTTTTTCTCTTGTTACCTGCTTTTCTGCTTTCAATCTTACTTTGTTTCTTTCCTTCGTTTTCTTATTTTTGAGATGGAGTCTCACGCTGTGGCTCAGGCTGATCTGATACTTACTGTGTAGCCAATGCTGACCTTGACCTCAGTGTAATGCTGCTTCAGCCTCCCAGTCCTGAGATTAAAGACACGAGCACAAGCTAGTATGCCTGACTTTTTTTATGACTTAAAATTAGATTTTCAGTGTTTAGTTTTCTATCTTAAGTTAGAAATCTGCTACATTGCTGTTACTTTCCCATATGTGGTTAAATATGGTGGCATAAAGTAAAGAAATGGCACTTTGGAAAAATTAAAAGAAACAGTAGCTTAGGCTGTTCTCGGTGTCCCAGTAAAGCAGTTTGTGCTGTGGCCGACACAGCAGGAACTCGTAGTCACATAGGTACGTATTGGACCTGGACCGCATTGTGTGCCAGGCGTTTGTGCACATGCTTTCCTTTCCTAAAGCTCATATTCTTTGAGGGGAAACAACAAACAAAACAAAGAAATAAACATAGTGTGTTAGATAGTGATCAGATCTAAAGAGAACGAACAGTAATACAGCAGAAGAGAAGAGATCATGTCAGGTGAGTTCAGCTGCAGAGAGAATTGCCAGGGAAGGCCTTGCTGTGAAGAAGACCTAAAGAAGTTGAGGGTAGATGAAAACTGTGATTTTTATGTATACTTAATCCTATGTTTTGTAGTAGAGTCACATATTTGTGCTAAATTATAGTGTATCTCTGCTTAGATACAGATCTTTTGGGAGTTACAAGTTTTTGTATGTTTTAAAAAATTTAAAATTAAAAACTTTGCAAGTAAACATCATACACCAAAATTAACCAGATCCAGAGTCTATGCATTTCACTGAATTTCTGTACAGTTAGAATAGCTGTTCTTTCACTATTGAATATGTTTTTATGCATTTATCTACCACAAAAAGAAAAATCCACAGCAGAATTAGAACTAGAAAAACAGCTTTATATCATCTTTCATACCTCATGTCTGTTACCTGCTTTCAGCCTTTCCTCATCTAATATTTAGCCTTTCTTGTTTTACATGTTAGGTAGTACAGACATGTACCTTTGTTTACATATGTATACATTATTGACTAGATTCCACGTATGAGGGATCACACGGGGTTTTTTTCTCTCTCTCTCTGATTGTGTTACCTTGCTTATTTAATATTATACATTCTAAGTCTACAAACTGCTAAATTTTTCTGTTTCTTTCTAACAGCAAAATACTGGTTTGTTTTATTCTTGGGGCGCTTATGAGTAGTTCCAAGACACTCGTATGCAGTTATCCAGTGTCCTATCTGTGGTACTTTGGTGGTGTTCATGTAAGCTCCACACTTACTTGACCTCATAGTCATGACAACTTTTCCATTATTTTTGTTTGTTTTTGTTTTTCGAGACAGGGTTTCTCTGTGTAACAGCCCTGAATGTCCTAGAACTCACTCTGTAGACCAGGCTGGCCTCAAACTCACAGAAATCCACCTGCCTCTGCCTTCAGAGTGCTAGGATTCACAGGAAAGGGGCACCACCACCTGGCAGCTTTTCCATTCTTTACTTTCTTGTACAGGAGTTCTAAACTTCAGCCACGTTTCTCTACTCTCATTTCTTACCACTTTTTATTTACTTCTGATTTGTTTTTTTAAGTTCTGTTTACCAGGGATAATCCTTAATTTCCTTGTCCCCATCCTCGTCTTGTCCAAGTGACAAAATCTACTACAGTCATTGTTTCTGCAAAGGACATTTTCTTGTTATTTCACTGTAAACATCTCGACACTGTGAACATCTTACTAAAGTCTTACAAATCTATATAACTATAAGGATATTGATTATTAGAAATCTTTGTTCAGTGGTTGGTGGGGAGAGTGAGTATTACATGGGAAATAAGAGATAGGATTGTGACTATGAACTGAAACCTGGGAGTATGGCTCTTAACTTTGCTGTGTCTTGTTGTCTTTGTGTCTTTAGTGTTAGTGGGTAGATGATGCTAGATGCAGATTCACAGAGGCTTTAAGACTGTTATACATAGCTCATTAACTGGATACCTACTGTTTATGAGTTGCTCTGCTGTATGCTTTGTAGAGCCTTGATTTATGGTCATCGTTTAGGCATGTATTTCCTTTTTCTGAAGAATGAATATGTATATTTTTCTCTACTTCATACAGATGAACTGAAGCACATTATTGGAGCTGAAACAACACGGAAAGGTATTCTTCGTGTTTTTGAAATGTTTCAGCACAACCAGTTAAATAGGAGAATGGTGTATGTCTTCTTAGAAGGCTTTTTAGAAACCTTATTTCCACAGTATAAATTCCGTGAACTTTTCAACAAACTTCATTCAAGGTCAAAGCAGATGCAGAAATATAAACAGAAACTTCAAAGTACTCAAGCGCCTTCTTTACAGAAAAGGTGACACTCCAGCCTGTAAAGCTGGTGTTCTTCTTGTCCAGGACTGATGGTGTGGACAGCTCTTTGGGGTGTAACTCACATACTGTTGCGTCTACAACAGTCTTTCAGTGTCTCAAAACAGATCACTAGTACATCCATAAGACTGGGTCTTCTCATTCTCATCTGTAACCCAGCCAATACCAAGAGAGATTCCTGTGTCTTAAATGATTTGGTGCATAATTTGCAACATTGAGAGGATACTGCCCCCATCTCATTCAAGAATGGAGTTGCTCTCTTCTCTTCCAAACGAATCAGCATTCTCTACCAGTGACGAAGTGCCAGAGTGTATGTATGAGAGCTAAGGGAAGCACAAAGCAATGGGTCAGAGGTCACTAGTATGGTTAATAGTTGGAGACTGCAGTGCGTGATTGGGAGAGGTCTGTTTCCCTTGGTGATCTTGTGGGTCATTGTCAGCATTTTGATATCATGTGGGTCAGCAGGTGAGTGATCTTTAGAACAGATGTTCCAAGGTCTGGGAAAAGTGACAGAATGCCCTCAGTGTAGGAAATAACCCTTTCCCAAAATTACAGTTTTGTTGTGTAAAGTAAAGCACTATAAAATAGTACCAATCAAAACTAGAATTTGATTGGATTTATTATTCATTGGTATAAATTTTCATTGATTTTTATGTGCTTTAAGGGCTTGCCTTGCTCTTAAGGTACTCAACTCTCTACTTTTCCTTTGGCATTCTGTGCAGAAGAAGCATGTGGTAGCTCTAAGTTCAAATTTTTTAAATCTTTTAACAGATTACTGATTATATAGAAGGGGAATTATTTATTGTAAGAACTGCCAAATACATTCTGTCCTAAAATTGGAAATTTAAACAGTACTCTATTAAAAGTTACCATATGATAACTTTAATCATATGATCTAGACATGCCTTAGGTAACTACCGACATAGCAAATCAAAGGATTAATGAGCTTATAGTCCTATGTAAACATACAAATGCCTAATTCTACTATGTGTACATATATGAAAATAATGAAAACAGAACTGTACTATTTTTTAAAATATGCTTTTATTTATATTTCGCATAATGTAAAATTCTAAATAAAGCTAGTACACAAAACCCTTTGGTGTATACATTTAACTCCCTAATATAATTTTATATATCAGTGAAACAAAATACCTTTTCTAGTTTTGAAGCCTTTACATTTCCTAGTATTCCCCCATTTTGTCCATTAAGAAGTCTTCATATCCCATGTATGCAGGATTTCTGTACTTTTAAATACTTCCAATGACTAAGGGTTTGGATATATCAGCTCTTTTTGTTTTAAAAATATTTAACACTAAAACCTTAAAATAGTGAAGCTACTTTTCAGACCACTGAGCCAGTATCCTGGAATTAAAAGAACGTTTGGGTGCTTACAGTAAAGGACAGAGTACTGATATCCCAGTTATTTGGGAGCTTTAAGATTGGAACAAGATACTTGTGTCTTGCTTTCACTTAGATCCTTCCCACCCAGGAAAGCCTGTGAACAGAGGGAAGCCTTCCTGTAAAGCTCTATGATGTTTATCAGTGCTGTTGTGCATATTTGTAGTATGCATATATTCAGCATGTGTTGCATGTCTTTCAGAATTACGTAAGTAAAATTCTTTTTCTTGCAACTTGCAAGTAAGAAAAGATTCTGTTTCTCTGGTGGAAGAACTATTTCTTGTACTCACCATATATCCTGTCCTTGCCCTGCCAGCCCCGCCCTGTGCCCCAGGCCCCAGGCTTAATTGGATGTGTCAGACACATCTGTAGGGAGCATCAGCATGGCCACAAGCGCAGTGATGTTCATACATCATATCCCTGCCCATTTCAATTATATTTTTACATGAATAAATCTAAGTATATACAGAAGGATTCATGCAAGAGCCTAGTGTGTACATGTGAAATGCATTTCTATATAAAGTGAGAAAACTTGACTGTTAACCAGGGGGACAAAAGGTCATATAAAATGCACATTCTCCTAACAGCCCTGCAAGACAACTGCAATCATACCAAAATAGAACAAAGAGTGAAAACACAACCATTTGAGTAAATATTTTTAAAGTAATTTTTTGAGAAGAGTTTATATTTCAGGAGCAGAAATGTCTGCACAGCGGAGAGTAGGGCTGTGGTATGGCTGCAGGTAACCTATTGAGTGACTTGGTCCAGCTGTGTAGAGTATTTAATCCAGAAGCCAAATGCAGTGTGCCACATGTACTCATGTTGTTATATTTCGTGCATTTATTGCACGTGTGAAGAACAGATACACGAAGAGGCTTTATGTCCTCTGATGTTAAGTTTCTGAATGCTTTTAAGTCAGTGGTGCCTTTAGGCAAGGACCTTCAAAATTAATCATTCTTTTGGGTTTTCTGATTTTTTTTTTCAGGTAATATGTAACTAATTAGAAACCATCACAGCTTATTCACCTAAAATTTGATTGTATAACTTAAACATAGCACTCGGATGACTATTTCTTATCATTAAGGTATTCCATGTAGTTGCTGGAAACAATTGTGCCATTGACCAATGGTTGCACTTCGTTAGCCTTAATTTAAAACAAACAAAAATTCTTGAATATTTCAGTTTGATCACTATGAGTTTGTGCTGCAGATATTTGGGGGAAAAATAAATCAAACAGTTAAATGTGACCTGAAAGTGTACCAATTTTTTAAAAATTAAGAACAACATAAATTTCACAATCTAAAGTTTTAATTTTGTGCAATATTTTCATTTAATGCATGTTTATTTGAGTAATTGTAAAATAAGTACATTTTTAATGTTTTGAGCTATAGTTGTGTCTTCTTAATCCAACAACTTGATTCCGTTGTTGCTGCACCTTAATTAAGGACTTGTTTTAAAAGTCTTTGTCACTCGTGTCAGACTCTTTATTAGTGGAAATGTTGCTTATGGGAGCATGGCTCCTGTATGATGAGGGAGAACTGAAGAGCACACTTTAGGGTTTTAACTGTTAGAAAATTACTTGTGCATATCACTGTACATAAGTGTCAATTGTGCCTAACTGCTCTATCACTGCTCTCCTTCCTTAACAAAGGGGAAATCATCAGAATGTCAGTTATTTTTATTAACTACAAAGATTAAAATTTTGATTTGGTTTGTGTTATGTTCTGTCCATTAGAAAATACTAATAAAGTATTAACAAACACTTTCATTGAGTTTATTTGGCAATATGTGCTATTTTTAAAAATGCTTGCTCAGTAGTCTTGTTTGTACAATCTCTATTCTTTAATTTCAATTTAGAAATTGAGCAGTCCAGTTCCAGGAATATAGATGAGCTACTGAATAGTTAAAACTAGCTGGATTTAATTTTTTCTTTTATGAGGTAAACCATTGGCTATACAGTCTTCAAGAAACTTTATCTTTTCCTGTCACCTAAAATTATATAGTGATTTTTCCAAAAGACAAAGATCGAGAAATAGTAATCCATTACCAAGTTGTATTCTATGTCATTTGAAATTCACATTTTGACTGGTATTTTAGACATGTTCTATTCTAAAGACAGTGCTTGGTTGGTTACATATAGCCTCTTGGTCTAGATCCACAAACTGGTCGGACATCAAATAAATACCTATTACCTCACTATGAATTGGTATACTGTTTCTTAGAACAGTCCCTTAAATATCAGTCCCTTTAAGATGTGCTCCGACAGGACTGTCCATAGTGTTCTACAGAATGCTGCAGTAGTCCCATGCAGAGAACTGTACTAGGCTCTGAGGGCCTCTGAAAGCTTTCTCTGGGCTTACCCCTTTCCTAAGCTTCAGTGATCACACAGTCTCTGACATCAGCAGTTAAGAATCATGTTTCCAATGTTGAGCTAGGATAGTCACTGGAGAGTTGTAGTGTCTTTGCTTAGGAAATGTGAATTGTACTGGAACAACAAAAAATGTGGATTTGGGACATAATAATTTTTTAAATTGTTTGTAAAATGCCCAGTCTTTGGGAGGAAACAGAAAATATGGTAAGTAAATAAAGAGCTGGTTGGACAGCAGATGTTAAAGTGGAATTTGGCTAAGTACCAGAATAATGAAGGGGGCTTGACTGTTTCCTCAAGAAAATGAGAAAGGTGCTTGCCATAGAATTCTTTGTCCTGCTAGAATCAAGCCAGTAGTAACCAGAAAATTCATGAAGGAAAACACACATTTCGATTTCTAAAATGTTTGTGCTGTACGTTAACTCATGTATATAATGACAAATGATGTGCTTGATTCAGGAAATTTTGTAGGAGCTCAGAATGAAAATTGTACTTCTCAAGTCATGCTTATCAATGCAGTATATGAGAAATATATTAAATGTGATCTTTTCAGCTGGGATAATCTTTTACATATTAAGAATGGAATAAAACAATAGAAGTATGAAGTATGTGTTGGAAGTCCCCATGGTTCTTCTCTCCACCCCCCCCTTCACTAGAAGCCTCAGACCACAGTAATGGGGTAAGTAAACTAGACAAAAGACAAGCAAAGCTTTTCATGAAGTATGGGAGTGACAAGTTTAAACTGCCAGTGGTTCCTCTCAGGGAAGTTACACAGGGTGCACTTAATTCTCCCAGCAAGGACTTAGGACAAAATGTGAGATATTTTGAGACTTTGTGCCTGAGGCCATCCCATTCCCTGTTTCCTGACTTTTATCAAAAGTCCAGACTCAAAGGAAACTTGCTCTATATGGGCTGTGGTTTTCATACAGTCAAGGTTTAATGAGATGTTTTATTAGTTGGAACACTCCTACAACAAAGAAAGTTCTCAGACAGTTGAGAAGGGGTCAGTCCGACCGGCAGCCCTTCCTCAGGGCAGCAGCCAGGCCAGCTCTACCACCTCTTCAGCAGTTGTTCCAAGGAAGGGATGAGAAGTTGTCCAGTGTTGGAGCATCCACACCCTCAAGTGGAAACATGGCAGAAACAAATGACATGAAGATGAAATTGATGTTTGTTGCAGTCCAAGCAACTGGAAAAATGACATTTATTTCCAATGAAGATTACCAGAGCGAACAGTTAATCCATGGTCTCAGCAGCCTTACGAGTTACAGGTGCAATTTGTCTTCTCCAGTCTATAGGTGGGGCTTGCTTGTTTTGCAGCTGGGAAGTACTAAAGCAACCAACCCCAGATGGTCTGGCTTCTCAATCAGTACTGGCACTGGACATTCCGGGTGTTTCATACTTGTGGCAGGCATCCTGACAACATTGATGGGGCCATGGCTGAGGGCTTGTGGTTTCCCTAATAAAAGATAAATGAATCCCTAACTGCCTTGAGTCGGATAGGGTGAAGGCAGAAGCACCAAGCATTTTCCTTTACCTTCATATCATAACCACTCCACAACTGGGAGTACAGGGCATAAAGAAATATGCTGGCTTTCAAGGTTCACGGAAGTGTGAGACAAATGGTTACAAGAGAAAATTGATCATTTATCCCATAGCTTACTACTTAATAACTGAGTAACTGGTGTTTACAGAAGGTTTTTTTTTTTTTTTTTTTTTTCGTAGCCTTTATGTTTTGAGTCTGTCCTTCTAAAGCTTGAAAATTCCTTTGCTGTATTCTTTGCAAGTAAACACATTCCTAAATGCTTCTGTCTTGACTTTTCCTTTGGTGGGTAGATTTCCTCCTGGGATGCCGGGTGATGGTACTACAAAATGCCCCTCACTGGCCCCAGGCACACCTGCCCCCAGTGACGAGTCCATGCCGACTCTGTTTTCCGTCACTCAGTCCCTGTGTCTCGCTGGGTCTTGGTAAACTTGGCTCCGGTTTTGATTAGTGTAAAGCTGCTTTATTTCTTACTTGATAGAGGCAAGGTTCAGAGCCAATTTTTGTGGTTTGATCCTCTCATCAAGTAACCATTTGTCTGATTTGCCTGTCCTGAGGGCTAATAATCTCAGACAACAGCTGGTCTCACCTGCAGGATTTAGTTGTTGATGTTTCAGCCTGTATCAGTTTTTTCTATATGTGGTTAAATCATCTATTTGTCTTACTTAGAAAGTACTATGAACTTTAAAAACTGATCAAGAAAGGTGTTTTTTATGTTTGCTGGGAAACAAGTAGCTCCATGCTCTTTCATCTCCTACAAATTGGTAAGTTTGTTCTTGGATTTCTGACTTATGGGTGAAGTTGTAAAAGTGCATGTGTGTGTGTCAGTGTGTTTTGTGTTTGCATATGTGAATGTAAATGAAAAGGCTTTTTGTCCTTGGAAAAGTAGCCTTTGCAAGGGTAGTTGTTGACCTTGTGTTTGCAGCCGTCAGACCCACTCAGTGTCTCTCAGCCTCTTAATGAGGTATAGAAACTGGCCATTTCTCTGCACTACTGAAGATAATCTGAAAAGACAGACTAACTATTAAGTAGAAAAGGATGCATATAGAGATTTACCAAAAAAAAAAAAAAGTGCAATTTGTTTCCTGTAGTTTTGAAGACTTGAGGCAATTGTCCTTGGTTTTATAATGACTCCATTAAGAATGTGATCAGGAAGGGCCGGGCGGTGGTAGTGCATGCCTTTAATCCTAGCATTTGGGAGGCAGAGCCAGGCGGATCTCTGTGAGTTCGAGGCCAGCCTGGGCTACCAAGTGAGTTCCAGGAAAGGCACAAAGCTACACAGAGAAACCCTGTCTCAAAAAAAAAAAAAACAAAAAGAATGTGATCAGGAATGAGCTGGCACATTTGAGAGACTGCTGCTAGCTTGTGTGACTTCATATTAACCTGTAGCCTGTTGAACAGTTTGACTTTTCTTTTTCTTCAGAAGGAAAAAGATGAACCAGATTGTGGGAAGATGCTTGGTGTTACAAGCAGAACATTCATATACCCTGAAATAGGAAGGCACCCATCACTAAACTCACCCAGCATCTCTAGGAAACTTAAGACCCAGCTAAAACTCTTATCGTGTGTAGGAAATATTTGAGATAGACTCTCACTATGTAATTCAGGTTGGTCTCTCTCCACCTCACAACCTCTCTGCCTTAGCCTTCTGAGTATTCCATTTACAAGTATATACCAACACACTCAGCAGGTTGTCTTAAGTTTGACAGAGACAAATAAACATAAATGGGCCACTTTAAGTGGAATTGCTCTAAGTTTAAGAGAACCAAATGATTTTTAGGACTCAAAGCAACAAAAACAGTAGTGAGTAAGTTTGCTAGCCCACCTGTTGGTCTCAATGGCTGGATTACAAGAACTGAAGGTGTGTGTGTTATCAAATAACTGCAAGAAGAATGCTAATAGCATTCGGTTTTTAAAATAAAATACAAAGTCTTTATAATTTGATATGTAAATATTAAAGAAGCTTAGGTAATACTAAACAGAGTGCTTGGATAAATTATATGGGTTTGATAATTTCCATTTAAAATAACAATAGGCATTTGTCCTAAAGTGAATGAATAGCAATATTAAAGTTTCTAGTCATGTGAAACTTGGTTGTTTCTTCCTATTGGAAAGCCCATTTTAAATACTGAATTCCCTATGTTGATTAAATGGTTCAAGGAAGGGTTTTTGTTTGTCTTTCCTAAAGGTTTAAGATTCTGGTAATGTAAAAAAAAAATTTTAATGTATTCAATAACTTTTTTCCCCAGTCTCACAGAACATTTGAGAACCTCTAGACTCAATATTTCTTGTCATATGTATCTGATGATACCCTTTCACCATGATTCTTTCTTACATCCTTCCTACTCCTGCCAGTCCCCATCTAGCTATGCCAGTGAAAATGAAACCCCAAGAAGAAGAAGTCTGTAGTAGTAAGTTTCTCTGCTCCTGCCTGGCCCTACTGTCAGGACGAATCACCCACATCCCGCAGCTGCTTGGTCCCAAGTAAACAGAGGCTTACATTAATTATGAACTGGATGGCCTATGGCTCAGGCTTCTTGCTAGCTAGCTATTATAACTTAACCCAGGTCTATTAATCTATGCATTGCCACGTGGCTTCGGGGCTTACTGGTACTTTCATATCTTGCTTCCCCTGGCAGTGGCTCACAGCATCTGCCCCACTCTCCTTTCTTCTCTCTCTCCAGTTGGAATGTACCACCTAACATTATTCTGCCTCACCATTGACCAAACAGCTTTATTTATCAACCATTCAGAGCAACACTCACAGCATACAGAAAGATATCACACAGCAGAAGTCTGCATAACCCAGGATTGTTTGTACTTCCTGATTGGAGAACACATTAATTGTGCAAAATGGATACAAAGAACAAAATTTCAATAAACTTAGTTTCAGCAATTGAATTGACTCTTTAAAAAATGAATCAGCAGCATCCTGTCTGCAAAATCAAAAGGAGTTCCCAGTGAACTACAGAGAGCAGGGAAGTTTTATAGGCAGAGAAAGTAGAGGTAGGATTAAATAAGAAGTAGTGGATTGGCCATTTTAAGATATAAACACAATCTTCCTGACTTTGTTCGATTTAACTGTCATTTCCTCATTTCTATGAAGGTCAACTCTCAGAAGCAAACAGCTTAGGTTTCAGTTTGGTGGTGGAATATCTTAGCACATGTAATTCTGTTTGGGCCTTGCTGCATTTCCTGTAACAAGGATAATGGCCTGATTCCATAGAAGGTCTCATAGGACTCTGTGCTGCAGAACCTCCAAGGCCACCTCTTTCTTTGGTTGGCCCTGTTGTTTCCATTATAGCAGTACTACAGTCATAGGCCTAGTGTTTCACTCTGTTGAACTTTCAGTGCCCTCAGAAGGTTGTGGGATTTATAGCCAGTTGACCCAAAGTTCAGGTGGCCTGTTTACTAACAAGTAAAGCTGGCATCAGACATAAAGATAAGTCTTGTTTGGATCGTGTTTTAAGCCTAAAGAGTATGAGACTAGCTTTCATGTTAGCATCAGGATTGTCTTAAAGTATACCAGGTGATGTCAGAATAAGTACTCATATACAAATCTATGGACATGTGTATGCATTTTTTGACAAATTCTCAGGGTAGGGTTTCTAAATTATGTACAAATACTTATGTAATTTAAAGAGCAACTATCAGTTAACTTTCTAAAGTAGATTTAGCATGTTATATTCCTGCCAGCAGTTTATGATGCATTAATTCTGCATCCCTGCTAATGCTGATCTTACAACTACTGAGAAAGAAGAATTAACTACAGTTATCACTCTGGAAATGTATTTATTTTATGTGCATGCATGAGTATCTGAACATAAGTATGTGCACCACAAGTGTGTAGGTGCCCTAGGAGGCCAGTAGAGAGCATTGAGTCTCCTGGAACTAGAGCTACAGATGGTGGTGAGCCACTTGATATGGGTGCTGAGAGCCAAGCCCAGGTCCTCTACCAGAGCAGTAAGTGCATATCCACTGAGCTATCTCTCCAGCCCCACCCATGTCATTCTGTCTCAGTGTAATTCTATCATCAGATTATGCATCACAGTGTCCTTGATACTCCTTTATTAGATGCATCCATGTTTTAGTTTTTATTCATAATGTCTGTATGATTAATTGGCAAATTTGTAGCTTACTAGGCCTCTTATCTAGATGATACTGCTTCTCTTAAAGTCTACTTTGTCTCAGGTTAACAGATAAAATCCAGCTTTCTCCTAATTAGTGTTTGAGTGGTTTAGCATTTTTATTCTTATTTACCTGTGTCTTCATATTTAAATGAACAATAAGTGTGAAAACAGTGCTCAGCATCCTTAGCCATCAAAGAAGTGCAAGTTAGAAGCACCTAGAGATTTCCTCACCCTTGTCAGTATGGCTATCATTAGTAAAACAAACATTAACAAATGATATTGATGTCAATTGCTGATGAGAATACAAATTGGTTCAGCCTTAATGGAAATCAGTATGGAGGGTCCTCAAAAAATTAACTATAGAACTACCATATGACTTAGCCATACCATTTCTGGGTAACATCCACAGAGATACCTGGACATCAGTTCATCTACTGATACGCACCTAGCCTGATTCTAAAATGGTGTTTATTGCTGAGACTTCATTCTCTAATTGGATCAGAGGGCTACTAGGGATTTGGTGAGATAGAAGGAATGATGACTATGTGAAACATTGGATCTTTAGGATGATAAAAGTATCTAGTTTGAAATCATAGTGGTGAACATGTGTCAGTAGTGATGTGTCAGGGCACGTGGAACGAACAATGCATTATAAAGCATGGACTTCCTTAATGAGCACTATGGGCTTGATTATACCACTTAAATTCATATTGATTATATCAATTGCCATAATAATGCTACAGTAAGCAACTTTAACAAATATATATCCTTCTTGGCTGAGTGGTTTGAACATATTTATAACTATTCTTTTGAATTGTGTGTCTGAAACTTTGTCTAGGTACATTTTCATTGGGAGCCATTTCTATGGGCTTGTAGGTTTTGGAGGAGACAGACTACCTTGGTTTTTCATGTTCCTGATGTTTTTACATTGGGACCAGCCCAGCTGGGATTAGAATGTTGTTATTTCTAGGTCACCTTCATGCTTTTAGTGGATGTGTTTACAATGTTCATGAAAGACTAGGTAATGGTAGGGATAAGGTGTTATTTCCCTCTCCTAGACTATTAGGGCACCAGGCTCTATCATCCCCAGCACCCACTGAAGGCTGAGGACTGTCTGTAAAAGTCACTGTTGAGCAGTCTACCCACTGAGAAAATAGTCAGTTGACTATAAAACAGTCATCTCTTAAACACCAGTTGTTTGGAAGATAAGATTGTGTATACTGCTTAGTATATCACTTATTGTGACTATGAGTAGAAAAAAAAAAGAGAAAAAAGAAAGAATTCACAGTGGGAAGATCAGTATTGAGATGCTAGATAGGAACTAGGGGAGGGCGGACAGGAGGAACAATGGTAGAAGCAAAACAAAGAGGAAGGGTGAGACAGATACAAGTTTTAGCTAATGGTGGACTGAAAAGAGAGAGGTCAAGGAGGAACTCAGATAATGTAAAGAACAATCTCATCTTTCAGGAGGCTGAGCCACAGGCACTGTAACCCGGGAGAGGCCAAGGAAAGACGATGGGATATGGAGGAAGCTGACAAGGTCTGCTGCATGGACCTTCCTTGCTGTTAGATAAATGAGGAAGAGCTGTAGAGAGGAACTAGAGGTGGGTGGAGACTGAGTGTGGGACTGCTTCTTGGCTGATACCCTGAGCCACGTGGTGTGGGGGTGAGAATCAGGATGCCCTTCCAGACTTCAAATGACTGGAATTGTGGCTGAAGTATGAGTGTGTTCTCAATCTCAAATGGCTAACTCCTGCCCCTGAAGTATGCATGTGTGCCCTACCTCCAGTGGTGAACTACAGCTTGGACAGAAGTATGTGTGGGTTTCCTAACTTCAGATGGCAAACTAGAGCTGGA
Organism: Peromyscus aztecus; assembly: GCA_902168405.1. NCBI lineage: Eukaryota > Metazoa > Chordata > Mammalia > Rodentia > Cricetidae > Peromyscus > Peromyscus aztecus. The sequence continues at coordinate 20,570 of CABHPQ010136378.1, forward strand.
CAAAAAAAAAAAAAAAAAAAACGTTTTAAAGAATTCACTGATTAATGCCGAGCAGTGGTGGCACACGCCTTTTATCCCAGCACTCGGGAGGCAGAGGCAGGTGGATCTCTGTGAGTTCAAGGCCAGCCTGGTCTACAGAGCAAGATCCAGGAAAGGCGCAAAGCTACACAGAGAAACCCTGTCTCGAAAAACCAAAAAAAAAAAAAAAAGACACCAATTAATCCCCTCTGCTGACTGGGTAATTTTGGAGAAAGCTACTCCTTTATTAGTGGTGCTGAGACCTCGTCCCTTCCTAACTGGGATTGCTATTTACAGTTCACATAAGGAGTTGCACCAAGTGTCAAAAGAGCAGAGGAAAAGAGCAGAGGAGTCAGACTCTCCTGGTCATCGCAGAGTGTTCTCTGACCACCTATGTGACTCTGGTCTCTGAAAAGAATCATTCTTAGGCAGAGGTTACTAGAATGTTCTTAGAAGAGAAATTCCTAAGGGGAGTGAGGGAGAAGTGCCAAACCACATCACCTGGATGGTTAGAAAGAAGAAATAATGGGGACATTGTCTCAAGACAGACTTCCCACACTGTAAAGCCTTAGTCTCAAGACAGTTACTCAGGAGCTGCCCAGAAATGGGGCCAAAATGAGTTCTCACCAGCAGGAGCCTTCGCTGTGCCAGGTCCCTGGGCAAGAGAGCACACCCTGAGTGGCTGCGAGTCACTGACGAGCACAGCCTGAGACATGGAGTCTCTAGGTACGCAGGCCTGACCCTTCTCTCTGCTGTTCTCCAGGGGTCATTCTCCTGTCAGCCTGAGGCGGCTGTCTTGTGAGTGTTCCCTCCCTCCCTCCCTCTCTCCCTCCCTCCCTCCCCCCCCCCTCCCTTCCCCCCCTCCTCCCTCCCTCCCTCCCTCTCTTCTTTCCTTTCTCCCTCCTTTCCTCGTCTCTCTCTCTGTCTCCTGTCTCTCTCTGTCTCTTTCTCCCACTCTTTCTTAGTTTTTCCTCTCTAATTTTTTGGAGTCAAGGTTTCTCTGTTTAGCCCTGACTGTCCTGGAGCTTGCTTTATAGACCAGGCTGGCCTTGAACTCAGAGATCTGCCTTCCTCTGCCTTCCAAGTGCTGGGATTAAAGGCGTGTGCTACCATGCTCGGCTTGCCCCTATTTCTAAGTGATGTTTGCAGTATCCTTTGCAGAGCTATCTGAATTTCTTCAGTTTTTGTTGACTATGCAGTTACTTTGGAGGATTTTCTTACATGGGTAAAATAATACGTAGTTTGCAAGTAGTAAGATTTTTAAAATGTCTCCCTTCAGTCCATCTGCCAGCCCACTGTCTGGTGTTGGTGTAGAGATGAGGGCAATGATTTGGCTTCTACTTTCAGAGTCAGTTAATTTCTATTAAGGTGTAGTCATGGAGGTGAAACTTAGTAGAACTCCGTTTACATTTCATAAGAATAGCATTGCATTTTCTAATGCAAGTTTAGAGTGGCTCTTTAGAATCTTGATTGATGATTAATCATCTTTTCATGACTATCACTAATACTGGATAATATGAGTTTTGACATTCAAATGCTTTGCATGTTTCATCACCATGAGGTGAATGTTGGTGTCACTCTATTCTGCAGTTACAGAGTAGTTACAGAGGCAGTGCACGCAATCTGCAAAGTCGCACTGCTGGGACTTCGTGGATCCAGAATTCCAATCGGTTCTCATGACTCCTGTGAATAGTGTGTAAAGTGTTACCAAATTGAACCCTGTCTTGCAAGGAAAAAGACTGGATTTTGAATAACACTGGATAAACTCAGGACAGTAAAGTTTATAGGCTATGAGAGAGGAACATCAGTATCTGGCTGTTTTATGAAGCTGATACAATAGTGCTCTGAGGGCGGTGATATCATCACTGCTTTGTATTGATTAGTGGGCCTGTTTCTAGGAAATATCAGGGATGAATCATGTTCTTTGTACTATCAGTTCTTAATGCACTCCAATAATCTGGAAAGAAATCAAGCAAGTTCTAATAACTGTCAGAGGTGAAACTGTTGAGTCACTTCTGTGAAGATTATACATTTAGAACTCCAGTTTCAAGAGAAACAAAATTTCCAAGCTGGTTCACTAGGAGCAGAAGACGGAACAGAAGACCAGCATATGTTTGGTTTGGGACTGAGCTGGACTGAGAGGACAGATAGAGTGAGGAGACAGGCTAGAGCTGAACTCCCAGGGGATGAGGACTAAGAGCCTGGGTTACAGTGTGCCCCAAGAGAAGGAAGGGGACTTAACATGGTAGAGCACTAAGAGAGGAGTGGGATGCCTATTGCTCATTAGATAATTTTCAAATCCCATTGCTTTGAATCCAAAAGGTGAAGGCTATAGTGGAGAGGTCATGATGAATCGGTCCAGCATGCTGAGAACATATGGTGTCAGAAAGTTAAGGGTTTAGCACCAAGAGACCATAAGTTCAAAAGTTTGAGGTTAGGTAGAGGAAGGATAGCAAGTTCCCAGGAAGCCATTTTGGACATCCCACAGATGGCTGTTTGCTGTGGGATAATGCTCTTATACACTGTAAAGATTTGTCACACCTATTGGTTTAATAAAATGCTGATTGGCCAGTAGCCAGGCAGGAAGTATAGGCAGGAAGTTGGAGTAGGCTGGGAAGAGGAAAGGCAGAGACAGAGTCACCAGCTAGACACAGAGGAAGTGAGATGAGAATGTTGGACTGAGAAAAAATACTAAGCCACGTGACTAAACATAGACAAGAATTATGGGTTAATTTAAGCATAAGAGCTAGTTAGTTGGAAACTTGAGCAATAGACCAAACAATTTATAATCAATATAAGCCTCTTGGAACTGAATGGCTGCAGGACCGAACAGGACAGAAACTTCCACCTACAGCGGTTAGCATAACACAGGCCTGAGCAGGTGAGGAGGGAAGGAACCACTGAGAAAATGGACAGCTCCGAAGATCAGGAAGCAGAGATACTTCCTAGAACAATTCAACAGTTGTAATAATACATAGGCGTTAATACAGCATAAAATCTGAGGCATAAATACAGCTGCCAGCCCCTAATGGCTATATGGCAACCCCGTGTTTGTCTGCAGGTGGCATGGGATAGAATTGTCTTCAGAGTGGCCTCAGAATTTATGAATCATCAGGACATCTGAGAGATAACTAGATTGGGACAAGCTATTTGGAAAGCTAAGGCTTAATGGTAGAGAATTCACCTCACAAGTGAGACCACAGTAGGCACTATTACACTGTCCAGCCATCTTTGGAGAAGATCTTCTAAAAGCCCAGGTCTAGGACTCTGCCTGGTATGGAATAGTTACACTGGGGATTGTCTTGAAAGAGTTTCAGCAGCAGCTGCTGTTTCTTTTTTTCAAGACAGCAAAGGAACAAATAAACATGAACTGTGCCCTGTGGTAGCAAGCTGCTAATCACATGCAAAGAACTGAAACTGATGAGTTGTGCACAAAGCCCTTTAGCACCTCTTTTTGACATCTAATTTTTCTCACCACATTTTACATCTTCTAACTTTGTTTGTGGCTCCCTGTCTTCCCAGCTGTCCAGGCCGAGAAAGACAGAGACAGACAGAGAAGTCACTCACTTACTCCAGCTAGGCATGCTGGGGATGTTGCAGTTTAACGTGGATTAAGGATTAAGCCAAGAGCACTGGTCAAACTACACTGAGGCTTTGGGGGCAAGCACGAGCACTCACTGCCCTATGCCAGCACTGGTAGCTTGAGGCAGTGAATCTTATGTGGAGTCTGCAAAGCTCAAAATCTCAGGACATTTGTTGTATTCAGAGTTTTATAAGGGACATTAAGGTCAAAGAGTGGCCCATGACGAGCTTCTCACTGTGAGTAGTCAGTCTCCTTCCTGCCTGCCTACCTACCTACCTACCCACCCACCTACCTTTTTGGTACTGGGGGTTGAACCTAGGGCCTTCTAAATGCTAGCAAATTTTCATACTGTGCTACATACCTGGCCTTTGTAATATGAAAATTGACTTTGATTAGAGTAGCCTTCATGAGCTGCAATATTGATGTAATTTTTGGAGACTGTGGGAAGACCCTAGGAACTAACACCAGATACCCATACATAGGTATATAGAAAGTTTGCTTTGGGTTCTAAGCTTTCCCACAATGCCAAGTAGATATAGATGGACAGGTAGTACATAGATATCCATTGATTTAAATTGGGTTGTGTCCTACTGAACACATTCTAAGTTGAAGTAATTGTGAATTGAGAATGTGCTTAATCACCTGACCTCCCAAGCATTAATGTTCCCACTGTACAGAGTGTTGGTCATTACAACCATGTGACTGGCCCGTGGATGTGGCTTGCACTGCCACTAGCGTCCCATGTACTGCATGGTGCTGTATAAGGATAGGGTCTAGTGTCAAATTCCCAAGCTTGCTTTCCATCGAAATCTTGCTTATGTGCCATTGTAAAGCAGAACCATACGGTAGGGGCTATCTGGACTTGCTGCTTTAGGCCATATGCAGTGAATTTAATCCTGATTCCTTTTACTGCTGTTTTCCAAAAGGCAAGTGACCTATAGAGTTAAGTAGGCAAAATATGAGCTTGAAAGTCTCATCTGAAGAGAGATACAACCCCATGCCCAGGGTAGTAATTTCTCGAGATCTGATTCTGGTGAAAGTATGGCAGGAAAGCCACTTCTGTGACTTTTGGGGGGAGATACGGGAAGTTGGTAGCAGCACGATATACCACATGTTGAGGGAACTTCTTAAGTTCATTGGAAACTCTGTGCCCTTTAACCCTTAGCATCCACAGGGGAGCGTGTTCACAGGGGAGACAGGCATTGTCTGGCCAGTGCTCTCCTCCAGGGGATGCTCTTCTAGTTAGCTGTTGCCCTCTTCTGGACAGTCCAGAACCCAGCACAAGCAGGGAGATGGATCCCTTGCTTTCACTAAAGATTCTGTGGTATCCAGAGACAGTAGGTTAAGAATAGTCTTAACTAAAATCAAAGACCCAGCCAGTTCAACCAGGGGAAAAGCTGAAAGAGCACAGTGCTGTGGAACCCAAACCACCCAGATAGAGCTGGAGGGCAGAGCTGGAGGAAGTTTCTGAATGATAGTATTGATTGCTATGCTTGCTTACTTTCTGCTGACATTTACATTTATCAGATTTCATAGACACTCGACCCACCGCTCTTCACCAGAATTCTGTAGTACATGGGAGTCATTCTTAACCTGATTAAGCAACGTTTTCTGAGATATGGCACTAAAAACACAAGAAACTAAGGGAAAAAGAAATAAACGACTTCATCAGAGTAAAAATGCTGTGGCTCAACACTGTCGAGGAAAAGGACAGCCCCCCAGCAGCGGTTCTCAGCCTGCTAATGCAGTTCCTCATGCTGTGCTGATCCGCTGTCTAACCACACAGTTACTTCATTGCTACTTCATAACTGTAATTTTGCTACTGTCATGAATTGTAAATATTTTTGGAGATGGAGTTTGCCAAAGGGGTCATGACCCACAATTTGAGAACCACTAGCCTACAGCGAGAAAGTATTTGCAAGTCATATGTGTGTTAAGAAACTTGTATCCAGAGTTGTGAAGAACTGCAACTCAATAATGACAAAGACAAACTGCCCAGCAAAACTATAGGCAAAGAGTCTAGATAGATATTTCTCAAGGTGGAGCAGGAAGAGGGAGAAAACGTGCAAATAGTCTGGATGCATGAGAAGATGCTCCACACTACAGGGGAGCACAAATGAAAACACCATGCAAACGGCTCCATAGTCAGTAATATATCTTTAATAAACACTAACAAGAAGGGAGAGAGAGGCTGCCAGTGGGCTTATGAAATGCTGCTCTGGAAAACCATTTGCCCATTTCTTCAAAATGTTTGGTGAGGATTATCTTAAGAGCTAGTAATTCTGTCGCTAGGTTTGTACCATGATAAGTGAAAATTGCCTCCATGCAAACCCTTGTGATCGAATATGTTTTCCAGCGACACGAATGTACACAAGGTGTATGCTCGCACAGTGCGATGCTCTTCAGCAGTGTTGAAGTATTGTTACAGTCTCAACATGGTAAGTCTTGAAAACACTAAGTGAAAGAAAGCAGTATCGGACCAGCCAAGGCACGGTTCTGTTTCAGCAAGCTCTTCCAGAGGAGGGAACTCTACAGAGGTGCAAGATGGGTTGTCTTGTCCAGGCTCTGTGCAAGAAAAGGAACAGGAAGTAACTTTTAATGGATACAAAGTTCCTTTTTGGAGGAAAATATTCTAAAGTTAGGTAATGGTGATAGTTGTGTAGTTCTATAAATATGCTGTTAAACTGAGTTTTTAATTCATTTTATTCATTGTTTACGTGAGAAAGTGGGAGAGGTGCAATCAAGCACTGGAGCAGACAGACAGACATGTCAAAGTGCACATTGTCAGAGGACAGCTCTCAGGAGATGGCTCTCTCCTGCCACCTTGTGGGGTCTGGTAATTGAGTTCGGATTGTCAGACCAGCATGCAAGAGCCTCTGTGCACTGAGCCATTTTCCAAGCCCTAATCTGTATTCTTGAAATGTGCCATATGTAGCTAAATCACAATAAGACTATTAAAATAAAAAATAATACTGTGAAATGGATAATGTAACAGTTTAATGGCTGAAGTGTCTGTATTTACTGATGGCCACATCATGCTAATGATGAAGCCAATACTCAGAAGCAGTCATCAGCTCCAAAGCCTGGATTCTGACTGCAGTATTTGTGATGTTTCAAAGCTTTTGTAGCATAGAGAGGTAGCCAGATGTAGTTTTAATGTGGAACCTATGTTCTTAAACCTGGTGTGGAGCTATAACTCTAAAATATATTGCCCTGGCTCACCATTTGATTGAGGAGTGGTCTGAGGATGAGGAAACAGGCTGATGCTTAGAGCATAGAAAGCTCCAGTGCATTACAGAGGACATGTCCTGGGATACTAGTCCAGATGCACTGACATATTGATGTATTTCAGAATCATCTGATGACCCTCTTGAAACAGCAGACACCTTGGCACTCCAGGTATACTGGTTCAAAAACAGAACACCATGGGACTTTTGTCAGCTGGGTGGGTGGATGAGGCCAGAGATTCTGGTAAATAACTGGTAGGTCTCTGGACTTTGCTGACTAACGGGCTCCAGAGAATGCTGTTCCGGTCCTGGCCTTAGAACTCTTGGGAAGCAGCAGGCTGATGTGTGCATGGAGTTTATCTCAGGGAGCCATTGTTGGACACCATCTCACTATGTTGGACACCACACTACAGGGGAGCACAAATGAAAACTGTCAGGCTGTCTTTGAACTCAAGATCCTCCTGTCTCTGCCTCCTGAGTACTGGGATTACAGCTATGTCATATCTGGCTTATTTCTCCTTCTTCAAAGTAAATCAGTTATGATAATATCAAGTTTTAAACATATTCTAAATATTCACCAAAGTACTAATGTATACTTTAATGCACTCAGTGCTAATGTGCCATGATTCTGGATCTACGTGTAGAGATATACTTGGACAGTTTTACATAAATTGCAGTTGGGGTTACTACTAATATGTGGTGTCTCATAAACCTGTCACCAGCTTTATAACTTCCTGCCAGTCACCATGGTACCTGAAGCATAAAAGCCACTTACATCTCTCTTGAAGATTGTAAACCAAATCAACACATAACATAGTTTTCACTGATGTTCATGTAATTGCCCATTTCTCTGCCCCCATCCCCCTATGTCCGCCAAGAGTAATTATTTCAAAAGATTTAAGAGAAACTGGACAGGAGGGTTGCAAGCTCAAGGCCTGTCTGGCCAATTTACTGTCTCAAAATTAAAAATACAAAGAAGGTGGGGGGTCATGTAGCTCAGTGGTGGAAGCTTCCCAGACAGACCTTCCAAAGGCCTATAGAAGTAACGATCGTGGTGTTTATGACTTTAATTTAGTATATGTGACAGTATACAACACGGGTTTTTATCCTTTAGTTGCCTTGTAATTCTAAAATTATTCTGAAGCAAAAATCAAAATATAATCTCTTCTATAAGCCTTACTATGCTTTTTAATAAACACACACTTAAAATGCCTAGTAAGTGGTCTCTGACAGAAAGTCTAGAGTTTTCATAGCCCAACCTTGCATCCCAAGAACCATCCTCCCTATGTTCAAGATATTAAATGGAGAATGTTCTACTTTTCTGTTGGCTATGCACACTTAAGATAGAAATGATTGATTCTCAGAGAAAGGAGTAAGTTAGCATGGAAAAGAACTGAGGTCGAAGTAATCTTGCTCTGAAACACACCCTGCCTCACCAGGCATGGTAGTTCACACCTGTAACCCCACCCCACCTCACCAGGCATGGTAGTGCACCCCTGTAACCCCAGTACAGGGTGGCCCAGGTAAGAAGGGCCCAAGTTCAGACCAGCCTAGGCTACAAAGTAACACTGCGGCTAGAGAGAAATGCTTTGATCTGGAGAAAGAACAGGAAAGGGCAAATCTTTGTTCCTGGTTAAGTGGGCTATTAGGGAGGATTAAGAAAACATCTCGAATAAACTGACAGAAATAACACCAACTGATGAGACATCTAACTATAAAAATATGCCTGGCAACCCCCCTCCCCACACACACACACACGCACACATCGAACTGCCTTTTCCTATTGCTTGTGTGAGTTTATCTTCTGTTTTCAGCTGTCTTCCTCCCTGCAGACAGTACTGACGCTCTTTTGGGAAATCCATAAATAAACCGAGCTCATTTGCAGTCCCAGCACTTTGCTCAGAGTGTGACCCTGCTGCCCATCTTCACCTTTGCCCTTGTGATTGGAGAGTTTGACAAAACTGAGAATTGCACTTTCTTTAAAAAGCATAGGCATGCAAATTACTTTAAACCCGTTTCTTCTCACACACCCAGTGCACCCTGTTGGTGCACAAGGCCTGTAGCACTCCGGATTTGATTGTGTCGAGCCTGTTGGCCTCACCTGGGGTTGGAGGTGAAGCACAGGAATTAGTCCCTAAGCTTGAAGGCTAATGTTAGGAGTTCAACCATTCTGTCATCTCCTCCTAGCACCTTTAACCAGTGGTGACAGAATAGAACCCTTAACAGTAGGAGTGTGCAGTGACAGTTCAAACGCTGAGTGTGCTCTGCTCTCCAACCAGAGGCCTTCGTCAAATGAACCACCAACCACACACCTGTGGCATGGGCTCCGAAGAACACCTCTTGCTGCTGAGGGAACTCTGAGGGTTTCCTTTGAGCATTGCACCTCTATGCTAATGAATTTGGGATGAGAGTTCTTCACTTGGGATTAATATGGGATTAGAAGCCTACCCAGGCTTTAAGGATGCCTGCCTACTTAGAAGGAGAGCATTATTTTTCAGAAAAAAGTCAGACTATTTTAATAATCCTTAAAGATAGCACAGGCCACTGAGCTGTCAAGAGAAGGAACAAGGGGTACTGGGTCTGTCTGAGGTTGGGGGTTCATCACCATCCTGAGACATGGCTAAAGACAGGGAAATCATTGCTCATGGAATGTGTTCTGAGAGGTCCCATTGTTTGAAAAGGCTGAAACAGATGGGACTGTCCACTTTGCATTCCATGTCAGAACACTGACAACATGAATGCCTCAGAGTCACTATAGCAGTGCAGACAGACAGGTGGATGTCTGAGGACCACTGGACAGACCATGGTGTCTTCTGAAGTGACCATTGCTAAGAAATGTACAACTGTGGTCTTGTAAGTAGATTTATTGAAGTGGAAGATCTTTCGCAACCATCTATGGATTGTATATTGAGTCTTGAAAGTATAGTATATTGGGCAAGACGGCTCAGCATATATGGAGTTTGCTGCCAAGCTGACTACTCAAGTTCCTTCCATTGAACACACATGGTAGAAGGAGAGAACTGATTCCTGCATGCTGATCTTTGACCTTTACACATGTACTGGAGCATGCAAATACATACATACATACATACATACATACATACATACATACATACACAAAATATTAAAAAATGTGTATTATAGCTAGGTATTGTGGAAAACATACTACATATTCAGATGAAATTTTTTCAATTTTAAAATAAAACTTAAAATGAATGTTTAGCCCTGGCTCTGGTAATTACCCTTCTGATGGAAAATTTGATCTCTGTGATCCACTTACTCTGCTAGGAATTAGTATAAAAAGAAATGACAATTTAATTGTAAGTTACAAACTATGATACAAATTCATCATCCTGAAAGCTTTGTGAGTCTGATAGTAAGTTCTGCGACAGCTTCCAAATTGTCAAGTCTAATGCACGACAAGATGTTGAATTAAGACCTGCATGGAAAGGCCTTTGTACCTTCAGCACTAAAGCTTTCTATTCTGAACACCAACGCAAAGGACGAGAGTCAGAGACTCTTGGTGCACCAGTAAAGCAGAGGCACACTGGGGAGCCTTAGCTGGTTTGTACTGATCTGGACCTAGCGGCTGTAAAAATACTGGTGTTCCCATTTCAGTTGATACGTATCCTCTGAAGTTTCTGAGTTTTCAAAGAAGTACTGTTGTTTATAAATAAAAAGCAATAGATCCCAGTTTGAGTGTTTATAGACAGTTGCAATATAGGGTATTTTTGCTTATTTGATGGAAGTGGATCAATATTTAAACATTCTCAGAAACATGGGACAAATTTCTGTGGAGGTGGAGATTCTCTGTGTCCCAGCAGCTACTCCCAAATAACAACTCAAAAGACTTATGAGTAATTATAAATGCTTGGCCAATAGCTCAAGTGTGTTACTAGCTACCTCTTATTTTTTAAATTAACCCATATTTCTTATCTAACCTCTGCCACATGGTAGTACCTTCTTTCAACACGGCATGTTCATCATGCTTCTCTCTGCATCTGCTCATGACTCCCAAGACTCTGTCCTTCTTCTTCCCAGAATTCTCTCTGCCCTGAAAATCCTGCTTGGCTATCAGCCAATCAGCTTTTTATTAACAACTGGAGCAACACATTTTCACAGTGTCCAGAGGATTATTCCACAGCATCTTGGTGCTGTCGGCTTGTCTAGAGTCGCTGTTCTCACCGGCTATCAGTACAGCTCCCTAGTTACCGGAACAACTGAAAAGATGGGCAGTTTTGTAAACTATTCCACAAACAGCACTGTCCCCACTGAAGTGAGTGGGGTCTGTATATATTATTATCAAGAGCTACTATATCCCCAGCTTTGGCCCACCAAGACAGCTTAATACAAAACAGTTGGTTTCTGTTATTGAAAAACCAGAATATGAAACTGCCTTATTTCCAGTTTAAACAGAGAACCAAGGGCCCTGGCCGGGATGCAGATATTCTGAAGCAAACCTCGTGAGTCTGTATGTGACTTTTCCATACCAATCATGTCATAAATTACTGAGGAATTGCTTTGGATCATCTCTGTATTTTATATTTATTTATTTTTATTTGTTCTCAGCAATCCAGTCTGGGATGGGCATTGCTTTCCATTGGAGAGGAGAGGTATATTCTTGATAATCTACCTGCGGTGTGCTCTTAGCCTGATGAAAACCTCTCTAGAGGGCAAGCTCTTGTGGACGGGGTTCACTGGCTATGGACATCACTTTGCTCAACTGCAGGAAATACACAGTATGAACGGCTGATAGCACGGTAGTCATTCTCTGTACTCTTCTCTGGCCTACTGTGTCCTTGGGTTCAAATATGTGCAAGATAAGGGAGGACAAAGGTGTGTTATCTGGGCCTCGGTCAAACGCACCCTGATTACATAATGGCCTCAGTAAGTAACTGCAGACCACGTGACAGCCTCAGACTTGAGAATCTAGGCAAGCACAGGCATGCTCATGTGACTTGTGGGAATTTCTGGCACAGAAGATATAAAGCATGATAAGGGCTTTGTTGTTGTGTTTCAGTGCTGGGGAGCAAACCTGGGGCTTTGTGCGTGGTAGGTAAGTACACTAATTCTGAGCCACATGCCCAGATTTTTGAGATAGGATTCCATTTATAGCCCAGACTGACTTTAGGCAGGATCTTCCATAATGGTCCTGTGCTGGCTAGTTTTTAATGTCAGCTTGCCACAAGCTAGAGTCATCAGAGAGGAAGAAGACTCAATTAAGAAAATGTCACCATAAGATTGGGCTGTAGGCCATTTTCTTAATAGAGATCTATGGGGGAGGGCCCAGCCCACTGTGGATGGTGCCACTCTTGGGCTGGTGGCCCTGGGTTATCTGTGACAGCAGGTTTAACAAGCCATACAGTGCAAGCCAGCAAGCAGCACCCCTCCATGGCCTCTTCTCAGCTTCTGCCCCCAGGTTCCTTACCTGCTTGTGTTCCTATACAGTGCTGTGGCAGCATAAGCCAAATAAACCTTTTCCTCCCCAAGGGACATTTTGCCATGGTGTTTCATCACAGCAGTAGAAACCCTCAGACAGACCCCAGTACCAGACTGTGGGCATGTGATTAGTTTTTAGTGTAACTATCTCCCCTGTGACAAAAAAGTACATGTATAATAAAAGAGCCAACTAGCATGGACTCTGTTCACCTTATTATTTCTCATCAGTACTTTGGGAAAATGGAAATGTTGCTGATGATGAGAGGAAGCAGTGGCTGATACATTTGCAGACATGTCTTCTGAATTATTGGACAAAGTCAGCAGGCTCTAGATGCATAGTGCCTTATAGGGATGAATCTGCCACTGTCAACCACCTTAGTTAATATTCAATTAATAAAGAGAAATGAGATTTTCAGAGGATGAGTTCCAAAGACAGATATGGTTTCAAAGGTTGCAGTCTTTTCTTGGGTTGAGAGTTGGAAGCCATTAACCACCCTTGGTGAGGAGTGGAGGAGGAAGCCCCCAAGTGAGTGAAGTCCTGAGTGAATGTGCGTTTTGACATGGGCATAGCACTCCAAAGGCCTCAGACCTGTGGCACAATTGGCAAAGCCATTACCAGTTTCAGTCAGACGAAAGAAGGGTGAGAAGGCTCTTTAGTTCCAGTCTGAGTGTTTATGGAGGACTGACCAGTATGTGCAAAGAATGGCAACTGCAGCTTCCTCCCAGATGTTCACAGCCTGGGACTGTTCAAGACCACCTCACCTCCCCGCTCTGCTGCAGCTACTGAGCTTCCCCATTATGATGGTAGTGGTAGAAGAACCCCATTGGATCCCAGCTTCACACGTGTCTGTGTGTCTGTCCATTCTTCATTTCTTCACTACCCCTAGCCACGGTTCTGGGAACCAAGCTGCATGTGTCATGGCGAAACCTGAGTGAAATTCGTCAACATATGCACAAGTACAGGGCTGAAAAGGCAGTTTATAAATACTGAAGGGCTTTCCAAGAACTAGAAACAGCTCCTTGATGCTGAAGTATGGCACATCTTTGAGGATCTGGACCCAAACACCATTTAATTTTAGTGTGGACGAACTGAGAAAATACCCTTTCCCAATGTTGGCCTATCAGACCAATGATCCTGGACTTCATGGTAAACTGAGGGAAGAACAGCCCTGGAAAGAACAAGGCAGAGAGAAACAAAATGGAACCACAGGTTAGCAATCCTGTCGTCCTTCAATATGAATTCAAGCTGGCAGACACACCTTAAATGTGTAGGACATCTTCAACTTGGGGGAAATTAAGAGGTAAGGCTGAGATCTAAGATGAAGGTTGGGCATAATGTATTTTGAAATATTAGGGATGTTTTAGATCAGTTTCTGGAGGGAATAGAGCCAGCAAAACTCATGTTTGAATGTATTTGTTTGGGAGAACAATCCAGAGAAGTACAGGTGAGGGACTAGGACAGATTCTGCCAAGAGCCATTCAAGGCAGGGCATCTCGGCGAGCTCCCATCGGATACCAATGCAGCTGGCTGTTTTGTCTCAAAGGCTGTTTGCTGAGAGGCCACATGAGCTAGCAAGCTTTAGAAAATGTTTTTCTGAGGAAAAAAATCCCTTGCTTAGTCCTAATACTTCTGGGGGCACACCCTTGACCATTAGAGACCCAGCTTCTCTTGTTTTAATGACACTGGAAACGGTGGAGAGAACTGAGGTGAGCTGGACTGTGTGAGCGGCAATGCATTGTGGGGTTGTGCATTTCAAGCTAATGCAAAGGAAGGTGGGCAGTAAGAGGCTATGATATCGACTTTGATAGTGCCAACCAAAGTGAGGGATCAGGTGGTTATACCTAGACTGTCCAGCACTTGAGTGCCAGGGCTTGTGATTTGAATCAAGGAAACCCAGTTCCTATGAGGAAAGAGCAAAGAACGGAGGCTCCTTGCATGCTCCTTTTAGCAACAAGATACATATCCAGTGCTCAGATGGGGACTCAAGTTCCTTAGTGCTCTGTCGAAATGGATTCGAAGAAAAGTCGCCAGTGACTCAAGAGGATGCTAAGTGAGTGATGTGATTTCACAGTTACAGAGGAAGCCCAGAAATATTACATTGAGCAGCTGAACAGTACTGGAATCTTCTGCTTTCAAACAAGATACCATCTTGCTCAGGTATATGTGTACGTGTGCATGTGTAACTACAGTCTTATGCAGCATAGGCCAACATCATAAATTTTCTCCATTTCCTGCTTGCATTAGCCTTAGTACCCCAAGCTATAAAACTGTGCTCTTCAGTCAGCTGCTGCACCACCTCCTAAGCTAAGTAGCCAGTTCCCAGCGGTTTCACTTCTTCCCTAGTCTCCCACTCAGATCCACGTTTATGTTGCTGTATTTGACATATTTCCTCCTCGGTCATATCTTGTACTTGTCAGGGTAGCCATGAGCGATGTGGTAAACAAGCAGGGATGGCATCTGTCAGAAGCACATTAAGCCCAGCAAAGTCTATGGGAATCTGGAGAACAATGTGGGTAGAAACCAGACAGGTTGAGTGCTGTCACGTCCCTGACACAGTGCCCAGCAGGGATGTCACCATGACACTCTGTCGCCTTGCACCTTTGCTGTGCCTGCCAAGCCCCTCACCCCACCCTATCCTTTTAATGATGAGATCTTCCCAGTTAAAATCCTTTTGTGAAAGTCACCAAGAGTCAGTGGCACTTAAACCCCCACACAGAGACCTTTGTGACGGAGTTAGATTTTTTCAGATCCTGTTTTCTGTAAAGACAAACCTTAGACATTACCAACAGCAAACTTGATGATCCTGTGACTGGGGTTTCCCTACCAAGGACTGGTGTCTCCTCTTCGTTGGCTGTGGCTTCATCTTCAATCCCACAAGTCAGACAACATAAATTCTCTGCCAGATGATTTGCTGTGTTTTCTGACAACTGAATGAATACATTTATTGAGCAATCACAGCTTGAAATTTTCTGGAGGTAGCATTTTATTGATTTTCTCTTTTGCAATCAAATCAAATAAGCAAATATTACTAGGGATCGGAGCAGAGAGAACATGACTTAACCACTGGATTTAGACTAGATTTGTTATTTTGTGAAATTTTGCTCATGGACACACTGAACCACACAAGATGTGATATGAAATGTCATAAACCGCACATATTAGCCCCAGAACTAAGTCTACTTTTATTCTAACCTGTCCAGATTTTAGCTCTCACTGAGGAGGAAAAGGCCTGTGTAATGGTGCTCATATTCCTCACACAAGTGTGATTCCAGCTCAAAGAAAAGAACTATTTTCAGCCTGGAGGGTCTCTGCTTCGAGGGACCCCAAACTGTGACTACATTTTACATGTTTTCCATGTTAGTAGTTAAAGAAAAACTGTAGAAGTCAATCAAAAATTTAATTTTGGAAATGGGATCTATTAAGACACACATGAACAAAACGGTGACTGATTCTTGAATCCCTGAGCCACCATTTAAGATGTTATGTTGACCTAGTCAACATTTTTCATTTGCACCAGTGGGAGTGTGAGCTTTTAGACAGGGAGAAACCAGAGGACAGAGTACCCTATGAATTGCTTGTATTCACAAAGCTAATTAGAGGAATCAATGACTAGGGGGTTTATTTGCTTTTCATAAGGTGCAAGGAAATAGTCCCCACCAGGCCTTTGCTATATCTCCGTGGCCATTCACTCCTTGATTCTGCTAACACTGCATATGGGAAATTAAATCTAAATCAACCTAAAAAGAGCTTCCCCCCCTTTCCCATCTCCCCCATGTCTGGAAAGTGACCAGGGCTTAACAAGTAAGGTGCTGGAACTGGATCCCATTATACACAAAAGGATTTATAAATGTTTCTGCTGCATGTGTGTGACTGTGCTTAGGGCAGAAGGACACAAGGCTGTCCTGGTTCAACCTGGGCATTAACAATCTAGTTTGGGAAAACATCCGTTACTGTTGGTGAGCATTAGTAAGTGAGCAGGGCTTACAGGGATGCTCAGACAAGCCCCGAAGCCTGTGGAATGCAGCTTTCCGCTGTGAACTTTGAAGCTCTTGGAGCTGAACTCTCCAGCTGCCCTGGATTCTGTACTTGGCAGCAGTGAAGCCGACTGCCTTGGATCCCTCACAGACACACTGGAGTCCTGGCTCCTGACCTTGAGAGGATCAGGTGCTGGCTCTCAGCTGCCTGCTGCTGTAATCCTAGTTGAGAGGGACAGATTGGGGTGACTTGTGATTTTCAGGTTTCCTTTTGATCTCCTGGACCCTTATTTGCTGCCTGGCCACATGTGCATTCCAACACAGCAACTGTCCCTCACCTTCCCTACAGGGCAGCCCACCTGCTTCCCAGCACCCCCTTTGAAGTACAGGGAGTCCCATCACTCACCCACTCTCCCAATCTTCCCTATCCCACTTAGCTATGTAGTTCAGACTAGGGAACTAGTTCAGACTGGTTCAGACTGGGGAACTTGATGTGGTCTCTTTGCATTTTTGATTTCCCAAAGAAAAGTATACCCTGGCTTTTTAAAGGCACTTGAAACCCAGAAAATATCAAATAAACATTATTAAATCAGGCCTCTGTTTTATAGCACCATATGGTCATTTGTAGGGACTAATGGCTTCATAAAGACCCAAAGGATCTTGCCATGTTTCCCCTAAGTTACAAGAACACTACTGTGACATTCATATGAACTCACCTCTAATTTTCAAGTGATTTTTTTAACTTACCAAATCATTTAATCATTTATCTAATAGCCTTGTCTGTATCCTGTGTGCTTATGTTTAGATACAGCTTGCTAACAATTCTTTAAGAGCAGACCTCTTGGTTTCCTTTGCTGCTTCTAGTAAACAAAAGCCGCAGGCTGATTTCCTCAATTTAACAAATGTCTTTTGTTACAGAAGGCAAACACAGTCTAGGTAAAAACTAGAGACTTTTTAATCTCCTGGACTCCAACATTAGGTCTTAAAGCAGATTCCAATTAAGGATGGGGGTGCAGGGGGGGGGTGTTTACTTCATTTGCTTCTTAAACTATAGGACATTCAGGCCAATCAATCAATCAATCAATCAGTCAATAAAAGAAGACTGCCTCCTTCCATATATCAATTCTCAACAAGTTATGGCAAGAATCTTCTTGCAGGTGAGACCAGAGGCTGGTGGGATTTGTGGTAAATCCTGAGTTAGTGAGTGAGACAGGGAGGTGGAGTTCTACCACTGAGCAACATCTTGATGTTTTTGAGACAAGGTCTCACTGTATAGCCCAGGCTGATTTTGAACACTTGGCTCTCCTGGCTCAGTCTCCTGAGTGTGGGGATCACAGGCATGCATCATGCTCTGCCCATGTTCTTGCCAACTGCGTGCTGGTTCCTGGCAGACATTTTTCAGCAATCCCATTTTCTACTCCTTAGGGCAAGTTTATGTTGCTTCCCACCAGATACTGGACCCAACACACACATTTGTTTAGAGCCCTTAGCTTAACAAACGAGGAGGGTTTCTTGGATGATGTGACCAGTTTAGCTCATTCCAGCACCTACAACCTCACAGACATAATTCAGAAACCCAGAGAGTCTTTGCTTGTTAACATGGCACACTGAAAAGCCCTTTAGATACGGGGGGAGTTGATTCTTTTTCCACCATGTGTGTTCCAAGAATGAAATTCAGGTTCTGGGGCTGTGCTTCCTCCATGAGGGTCAGATAAATGTAATAAACTTGATACCCTTTCTAAGAGATACTTGTTCATGAGTGTGTGTGTGCATGCATGTGTGAGTGTGTATATGAATGTAAGCACCCATGCTACAGTGAGCTTGTGGTGGTTAGAGGACAACCTCACAATCTCAGGTGTCAGCCCTCTGCTTCCCCTCGCCTGAGACAGGTCTCTCCTTGTACTTCACTGCTGCCTGTGTCGGGCTCACTAGTGCATGAGCTTTCGGCCATCCTTCTCTTTCTCCTCGCATGCCCTTATTAAGGGAGGCTGGGTTTTCAGATGAGTGCATGTACTGTCAAGTCTCGCGTTTTTTAAAATGTGGGTTCTAGGCTTATGCAACAACCTCTTCACCTGCTGAGCCATTTCTCCAGCCTCTGGAACCTCTGGTTCTTAACAGTGTCTTTCTATTTGCTATGTTATTCCTAGTTACACTACATCGCACTTTCAGAACCAATAACAATGCGCCCATCAAATTTAAGATTACATAACGGTTCTCTTTGTCCTGACACTCTGTCCATTAGCACGGTGTTCTAATTGTTTGGGTTTATTTCCTCTATGTGATTGTTACTAATTATACATATACATATATACATATATATATATATATATATATATATATATATAGTTAGTTAGTTAGTTAGTTAGTTAGTTAGTTAGAATGGTTTCTGACTTTACTGAGTTTTCCTTCCCCCAGGTTTCTGACTTAATTCTACTTTGTGGTACATGTAAAACATTTATGTTGTATGAAAGTGAAAACCAAAAACCAAGCTTCATTCAGAAGAGTTTTGTTTCGACTTTACCTTATGGATGTGTTCCCATTAACTGAATTTGTAAGTTTCTGTTTTATCTTTTGTGTGTTTCTTACAGGCAAAGCATACCTATTTCCTCATTCATTTTATCTACTGTATATAGCACTATAAAGTTGTGTATGCTGCCTTTTGACTTCTTTTTTTAGAGTGGTTTTATTTCATGTGTACGAACGTTTGCCTGCATGTATGTGTGTGCATCATATCCATGCCTGGTTCCTGCAGAGGTCAGAAAAAGGCACCATTTCCCTGGACCTGGAGTTACCGACGGTTGTCAGTCACCATGCTGGGGCTGGACTGAAGCCGGTTCTTCATGAGATCAATGAGTGCTCTTGAGCACAGAGCCATTCCTCCCGCCCCGCTTATGCCTTCCTGGCTTTTCTTTTTAATATACCAATATAGCCTCTAGAGGACGTCACTTCACCCATGGGGGCTTACTCAGCACAGCTTTTATTTCTGTAAGATTCATTTTTGTTGTTTAGATTGGCTTTTCTATCAATTTTAAATCAGAAAATTTACTGTATACATCCAGTGTGAATAATATTTCCTGCACCAATTAAAAAATATTTTGGGAGCTGGGGCGATGCCTCTGTGGATAAGAGTGCTTGCTGTCCAAACACCAGGATGAGTTGGACTCCCCAGCACCAACATCGAAAGCCAGGCATGACTGTCCACACCTGTGACCCCCTGTGACCCCAGCATTAGGGGCAGAGCCAGGAAGACCCTGGGAGCTCACTGGGCAGCCAGCCTTATGGAATCAGGAGCCAGAGGCCTGGTTTCCAGGCAATGAAGTGGAGAGTGATAGAGGGAGACACCAGATATCCCCTGTGCTCTGCACAATGGGCATGGGTGTGCATGTATCATATACATACAGACATGTGCATATATCATATACATACAAGCCACACATAAACAAAATAATTTGTCAGCAAGTTATTTTACCACCAAATTTTTTCTGTTTTCACATTTTTGTTACAGTAGTAATTTTACTACTTTCAAAAATTATTTTTACTATTTTTTCCATAAGCATTGGCTAGGAGCTTAATAACTTGTGGCTTATATTTATTTCTCATCTAATCTGTGAGGGGATTTGAAGCAGAATTGATGGGGATCACTTTGTTGCTTGGGATGGGATGACAGTTCAGCTTCTTATTCTTTACATGATTGGTAACTGTAGCCACATTGCTGGGAGAGCAAAGAGTGCTGGGAATAAAACTGGTCAAAATCCTCTGGTTTCAAACAGCCTTGTCACGTGTGGGCGAACTGCTATCCTCACGTGCACCAGTAGTCCCTGTCCCTCCCCTTCACTTAGCAGTGTGGCCTGTCACCTGCCGGCCGGGTTGGTCCAAATCTGAAGATGTTCTTTGGTAGTGAGGACATACTGCTCACATCCCAAAGTCCCCTGAAAAAGACCAAAAGTCATGTCTTTTTAAAACTCCTTCCACTGATTGGTTCTGCTTCTCTGTGACAATCAGAACTTTACTTCAGGCTCTACAGACAACAGTTGCCACAGCTGCCCATGTTGGAACGGCCTTGGTGAGGGTGGACGTGTTTAGAAAAGTGAGTAACCAGGGCCAAGTTCCTTCTTGCACAGAGAACTTAGCGTATCAGTTTTCTAGCCCTTTTATCCGAGCGTCTGTGAGCAACAGTTGCTCACCTGCAAATGAAGGCAATGAGATGCAATCAGTTCACCTGCCAAAGGCTGCTGGAAACATCTGAATAAAATTGTCCCTGACAATCTCTAAAGACCCGTGTAAACAGAGAGCGTTGACTTAGCTGTCTCAGGATAACGTCACACCACACTGCTCATTTCATATGCCTTGCTCCTTCTGTTCCGTTTAGGCTTGGTGGCCATGGGAGCTGAGCAAATAGTAATGCCTGGGGAGTGGCTGCAGGCTTTGGAGTCTCATTAAACACAGAGAGTGCTGACGGTGGGCTCTGACCACTGGAAGCACACAGAGGTAGACAGGGTGAAGGAAGCCAGGCCTACGCAGGGAAGGATGTGGAGGACCCTGATGCATCCTGCACTGTCTGCCATTGCTGGGACATCCTGGCAATGAAGAAACTACCTCATTCTATAACATAGCAGGAAGTTCTGCCTCTCAAGGGGAGATGGGACTCAGGTTCCCATGACAACTGTCACTCAGGGCTTCCCCTGGTCTTAGAAGTTGTGTTCATCAGAAGGGAATTGAATAAAACAGAGAATGTGGCTTGGAACACCTCTCTGAGATAACACAGACATAATAAAACTGCTGGGAAGTCTGAAACAGGAGAAATGAATCTTGTTGTTCTTGGTGGATTGAGAATCCTGATCTATCAGCTCTGGGAGACAGAACACAGGCCAAGCAGAGTCCGTAGCATCTGAGGATTCCCTGGGATCCCGAATTTGTGTGTGCATGTCTGCCATTCAGTGTGTGTGTGTGTGTGTGTGTGTGTGTGTGTGTGTGTGTGTGTCTGTCTTTCAGTGTATGTGTCTGTCTTTCAGTGTGTGTGTCTGTCTTTCAGTGTGTGTGTGTG
>CABHPQ010136379.1:8209-42866 GCA_902168405.1 Peromyscus aztecus
CTCTCTCTCTCTCTCTCTCTCTCTCTCTCTCTCTCTCTCTCTCTCTCCTTTCTTTCTCTCTCTCCCCATAGTACCATATATACCCAGCTCAATTTCTATATTAATGGTAGCCTTTCACTTTCCTGTGTTTTTCATAGAAGTTGGAGATGTTCATGTCCCTTGTCAATACCTAATATAAGAACGTTTTTATTCTGACAATGTTCCTTATGTGTTCACTAGACTCATAAAATACAGATGCAATGTCACTCATGGTTACTTTCTCCTCCCTTTCCTATTAAGTCTGAGCTCCTAAAACTCTACCTGACACCTTGTCCACAGAGATTTAAAATTGTATTGACTAATAATGTTTCTGAACTTGGGGGGGGGGGGGTTGTTTTGTTTGTGGTTGTTTGGGGGGTTTATTTTGTTTTGTTTGTTTGTTTGTTTGTTTTGTTTTTCAAGACAGGATTTCTCTGCATAGCCCTGGCTTTCCTGGAACTCCTCTGTAGATCAGAGATCCACCTGCCTCTGCCTCCTGAGTGCTGGGACTAAAGTTGTGTGCTACCACGCCCAGCTCATGTTTCTGAACTTTGTATCATATTTTCTTCTATGTAACCTAGACTCAGATTTTACCTTTTATTAGCAAGAAGATCTAGCTTTTCATTTAGAAGTTATATGCACCTGAGATTATTTTATTTCTTCTTTCTCCTATAGAAAAATGATTTGCGCCGGGCGTTGGTGGCACACGCCTTTAATCCCAGCACTCGGGAGGCAGAGGCAGGTGGATCTCTCTGAGTTTGAGGACAGCCTGGGCTACCAAGTGAGCTCCAGGAAAGGCGCAAAGCTACACAAAGAAACCCTGTCTCGAAAAACCAAAAAAAAAAAAAGAAAGAAAAGAAAAAAAGAAAAATGATTTGCAAAGAGAGATTTTATCAATTATATAAATTACAAGTATTTTCTCCCCACCATATTTTCTCAGAATAACAAAGAAAAATGAAAAGAGGAGTCAATGAAAATGCTGTAAGAAGTGAGAATAAATAGAAAACACCCAGGATCAGGAGAGAGGAAAAGATGAAAAAATATATATTATTTATTTATTTACTTATTTGTGGTACTAAGCATTAGCCCAGAGCATCATGCATGCTACATAAGCATGCTAACTCTGAACGGTATACACAACCTCTCTTTCATTCTTTTTTTTTTTTTTTGAGAAAGGGTCTCACTAAGTGTCCCTGAACACCCTCTATATTGCAGGCGTGCCTTGAAGTTAGTCTTTCTGCCTTGCTCCCCCGTGTAGTCTGGATTCCAGGCCTGGGCCACCAGACCCAGCACAGGATAAGAACCTGAACACAGCTCTCATCCCTTAAGCCTCCAACCACTCTGTCAAGTGCTGTTACTCCAGGAAATTTCTATTTTACTATGATTGAGATCTTAAGAAAAGCGTAGGAGTGGCAGAGTATAATGTCATAAATATATGATGCACAAGAAGAAGGATATTTATATTTCCCAGTATCACATTTGTTCTGAAATAAGTTATAAGACCACTATTTATTTTTCATGGGCGGAGAGCATGGACTGCCTCTGATGTTATTACTTTGCTGTGGATAGTAGACATTTCTATTCCAGTGTCCAGTTGGTTTAAAGCAAGCCAGAATGTTTTTGTTTGGTGAAGAAATTTTAATATCTTGTGTATCTGAACAACAACAACAACAAAAACTGAGTATTTTTCTTTCTTCTTTCTCTCCCCTACCCCTTGAATTTTCTGAGTGTTTGAAATCTTTCTTGAGCAAGTCTTTGGACTTATGCTGCCACCTAGAGGATTTGGCTGGTATTTTCCTGCATCCAGTAGAGAAACAGCCCAGGCATTGTTCTTAATTCTGCTACCGTGTTTCACAAGTTTCATGGCTGAAATCTCTATAACAAAGGATAAATCCATGAAATGAAAACATAAAATTATTTTTTTCTGGTTTTTCAAGACAGGGCTTCTCTGTGTAGTTTTGGTGCCTGTCCTGGAGCTCGCTCTGTAGACCAGGCTGGCTTCGAACCGCCTGCCTCTGCCTCCCGAGTGCTGGGATTAAAGGCGTGCGCCACCACCGCCCAGCACATAAAAATTATTTAATCTAAGGTACACATGACATATGAGCCTTCGTAGATGAGCATTAAAAGAAACAATATACACAAATAGAATATGTTTATGGGAATCAAGCAGAAGTGTTATTGAGAAGGTGAAGGGTATGAACCAATGGCACAAAGCTGGTCAAGGCATTTGTTCAGACCTCTGTGTCTGTACATCCTCCTCACTCTGCTCTAGTCCATGGAGGACCCTGTGGGATGAGGGTCTTGTGACCTGCTGTAAGTAAGGTCAGATAAGAGGAAGAACGGGGACTGAGAAACCATTAGCTTCTGCTGTTTCCAAGTGCTGTGTTTTGTGGTGGCATAGCCTGCTTCCCTTCCCTGGCAAGCCTCTCATTTCAAGGTCAAAGATTCTCAACCTGTTCTCACTGTAGTGTTGTGTCTCAAATTGCATCACTTAAACATTCATCACTTGGGGACATTTCACGCCTGGGAAACCTGAAACTTGGTTTGTTGGCTAAATTCTGCTGTAGAATTTCTAAAACTGGAATAATTTTTACTCATTCTACCTAATAGTAAAGGTGTCCCATTCAAAGACACGAGAAAATGCATTAATAGCTTCTGTACGGTGTCTTTAGAGTAATGTGATTCAAAAGCATTTACATTTGTCATTCTTAATTATACTTTTTGAATAAATTTTATTTGCATTTACATTATTCATAAAAGATATTAAATGGGCTTTATATATAAACCGAAGCTAAAAGTAATTTGAATTAAAGATATTCAAATCAAGCCTAACAGTCAATGATATCTACCATTCTGGTAATAGTAATAATGGTAAATTGGTTCTGAATTGTGAGAGAAATTTGCTAGTAAAATGAAATCTTTCCTTGAAGTCCTCTCCTGGAGTTTGATGGATTCGCCCCTTGTCGCTTCACTTTATGTTGATTTGATCTTTTCATTTGTAAGGATCGTGTTGTTGAGAGACAAGTATTAGTCATGGAATTCTATGGTAACTGACAGCTAGCAGTGTAAGTGCAGAGCCCATGGAATTATGTATAGAATGCTTTACTTATTGAGTGATGTGTGGTAGAAGGAACCAGAATAAACCTAAGTCTTGCTATACAGTCTATTTCTTACCAAAGGGAGAAGCTTGAAAGCAGTGAAATTGGTACTTCTATACAACTTACCCATGGTGAAATACCAACTTATTATTTCCATCTATCTGTTACAATTTCTCATCACAGAAGTGACATAAAAGTAAATTTGCAGAGAAATGAAACAAAAATCACATAAAAGTAAACTGACTCCAGTATTATTTATTATTGTTACTATCGCATTATCATCTTATTATTGTTGTTGTTGTTGTTAATTAGGGCAGTATTTTACTGTGTAATCCAAGCTAGCCTGGAACTCAGGATCCCTTCTCCGATTGTAGGCGTGCACCACCTCATGTGGCTCCCTTTAGTTAGTTATTGCATTAAAGGTGTGTTCTAGTTTGTTTTTCTGTTGCTGTGATAAAGTACCATGACTAAAAGCAACTTGGGAAGGAAAGGGTTGATTTGGCTTACACTTCTGTGTTACCCTCTGTTATGGAAATAAGTCAAGACTGTAACTCAAAGCAGGAACCTGGAAGAAGGTACTGCAGCAGACATGGTGGAAGAATCCTCCTTAGGAACTTGCTCTCTCTGGCTTGTTCAGCATTCCACCTCCCTAGGAATCACTGCCCACACACAATAAGCTGACCCTCCCGTATCAATCAGCAATTAAAGAAGATGCTCCTACAGATGTGCCCATAGCACTATCTGGCACAGACAATTCCTTAATTGAAGTTCCCTCTTCCAAAGTGACTCTAGTCTGTGTCAATTTTATGGGGGGAAAAAATACCAGAACAGGACATGAATTTAAATCTAATTTTTCTAAGTATTTCTTCTGCATGTTTGCTCTTATTACCAATTGATATTTCAGTCTTAAACTATCAAATATCCACATATCATGCTTTGAACAGTATTGCTCTTGGAATTCCAGTTAAAGAATAACCTGGCAGTATTGAATGCTCTAGAACAAAAGTTGTATTTGCATTCATTCAAATCTGAAAGTGTGTGCACTTAGGACAGCACCTACCATTTCTTCTCCAAAGCAATAACAAATCAACATTTCCAACTGACAGAATAGACTGAAAAGGGAGTAACTCAATCTTAAAAGATCAATATAATTATACATTCCCTTATCCAGATTCATTTTTCCATATAAACCCCAGATCCTTTGTGCTCAGAAAAGGATGCAATACAAAGGCCATAAAATACAGTACAACAAGAGATAACTATACCTCAGGAATTTCCAGTTGTCCTGTTTGATCCCTGGGTACCACATGGTGGAAAGAAAGAACAAACTTCCCCAAGTTATCCTATGACCTACATACACGCACACACACACACACACACACTAAATACACACATATATTAGATAATGATAGATGATAGATAGATAGATAGATAGATAGATAGATAGATAGATAGATAGATAGATGATAGATAGAAGATAGATAGATAGATAGATAGATAGATAGATAGATAGATAGATAGATAGATAGATAGATAGATGATAGAAGATGATAGATAGATAGATAGATAGATGATTGATAGATAGATAGATAGATAGATAGATAGATAGATAGATAGATAGATGATAGATAGATAGATGATAGATGAGAGAGAGATATACATAAAATAGAAGAAATATGTTCATTAAAAATAGACATTTGGAGGGGCTGGAAAGTGGCTCAGCAGGTAAGAGCATTTGGTTCTTTTGCAGAGAACCTAGATTTAGTTCCCAGCAATCACATGGTAGCTCACAATTACTCTTAAGTCCAGTTCCAGGGGATCTGGCACCCTCTTTTAACCTCCTCTGGCACTAGGTACACACATGGTACACATACATACAGGCAGGTAGAGTACTCATATGCATGAAATAAATATTTAATAAGTTTATAAACAGACATTTAAAAAACTTCAAATTTAGAAAACAAGAGGCTGGAGACATGCCCTGAAGAGTAAGGCTACATAAATTTCTCTTCACTGTTGTGCACCAGATGAGAGACTCTGGGAAGAGAGTGGTTGTGTTTGGATATGAGATTCTAAAAAGCATGAAAATGGGCTGGAGTCAACCTACTCCTGATGGCTGATCAACTTCACTGGAATGTGGACAGTGAGGCCAAGATGAGCCTGTGCTCAGGAGGACCAATGATCTCGATCTCCATCATTCTGGGAGCCAGAGCAGTGGTCCCTGTGTCCTGCCAACCATATCTGGATATATGGTAAGGCCACTAGACAGAGCTGTGCTGGCATAGAGGTCTTTGTGGATGTCAACATCACACTTCATGATGGAATTGACTATGGTTTCATGGATGCCACAGGAATCCATATTCAGGAAGGAAAACTGGAAGAGAGCCTTGGGGCCCAGGAACTGCTTGTTGCCAATAATGATGTGGCTGTCAGGCCGCTCATAGCTCTTCTCTAGGGAAGAAAGGGATGCAGCAGTGACCATCTCTAGCTCAAAGTCCAGCACAACTGTTAGGGGTCTGGGATTGCTCAGAGATTCACCATGACTATGAATAAATGTCAATAAGAAGGGGATTTATGAAATACTGGCGCTGGATACTCATGGCACCAGACCTGCAAACAACAGTGCTCGCAGGATGCTGCAGCTAGCCACAACAGTCCAAGGTTTATAGAGTCAAAAACCACAAGATTACATGTATTCAGTTTTAAAAAATCTATATATCATCTATCTAGCCATCTATCCATCCATCTATCTACCTATCTATCTATTTATCATATCTATCATCTATCTATCTATTTATCATATCTATCATCTATCTATTTATCATATCTATCTATCATCTATCTATCTATTTATCATATCTATCATCTGTCTGTCTGTCTGTCTGTCTGTCTTGCAGTTGTCCTAGTCATTGAACAAGTAAGCAAATTTGATTACAAAAGCAAAAATAACAGTCTTATGACTTACTATCTTGCTAGAACAGCAAATTTTACAACATGGGTTGATTTAAGAAGTCTTCAGCATTTCAGGGGAAAGGGAAGTGGGTTGCTAGGGTACCAGCTGAACAAACTGGGGGATTACATGTTAGAGGCATGTTTTGCTTTTTGGTCTCTCAAGCATAGTAAGTCTAAACTTTGTAATGCTGAACATCACAGCAACACACCACAGCTTCTCCTGGACGTCATGCACGATCTCCCTCTCGGCTGTGGTGTTGAAGCTGCAGCCCCACTCATCCAGAATCTTCGTGAGGTAGTCTCTCAGGTCCTGGCTAGTCAGGTCCAGATGAAGGACGACAGAGCGGAGAGCTTAGCCCTCACAGATGGGCACAGTGAGGATAGACCCATCTCCAGAGTCCATCACAATGCCAGTGGTTCCACCAGAGGCAGACAGGGACCTCACGGCCTGAATGTCTACATCCATGGCTGGGGTGTTGAAGGTCTCAAACATGATTTGGGCCGTCTGTTCACAGTTGGCCTTGGGGCTTAGGGGCACCTCAGTGAACAGCATGGGGTGCTCCTTAGGGGCCTCACACCACTCATTGTAGAAATATGGTACCAGATTGTCTCCATGTCATCCCAGTTGGTGACAATGGCATGTTTGATGGGGGACTCAGTGTCAGGGTGACTCTCTTGCTCTGGGCATCATCACCTATGTAGGAATCATTTTAGCCCATGCCCACCATCATGCCCTGGTTCTGCAGGTGGCCCAAGATTAAGAGGAAGATGGCCCAGGGAGTGTCATTGCCCACAAAGTTGGCATAACATATGTTGGAGCTGTTGTAGACAAGGAGCACAGGGATATGGTTATCCATGGCAAACTGGTGGCAGGTGTGGACTTCCCGGGACAGTCCCCATTTCACTCTTAACTAAATAGAACACATCTCTGAGTTAAAGGCCAGCCTGGTCTAGAGAGCAAGTTCCAGGACAGCAAAGGCTATACAGAGAAACCTTGTCTTGAAAAACAACAGATAGACAGATGGATGGGTGGATGGATGGATGGATGGATGGATGGATGGATGGATGGATGGATAGATACATAGATACATAGATAGATGACAGATAGATAGATAGATAGGTAGATAGATAGATAGATAGATGATAGATAGATATTTTTTAAACTGAATATATTGCTATCTTTGTATTTAGTAATAAAATGTGTAGAATTAAATGTGAGTTTATTTTAAAGGCATAAAAATGTTAATGTAAACCCTTTACTTACTGGGGGAAAAACCCTGTCCTAATAGTCCTTTCATATTTGCAATTTGCAGTCCCTGTATCTGAACAGGTAAAGGAAACTTGGGCCTCTTTCATAAGTATTGTCTATATGAATTGCCTGTCTTGCTGCTTTAATTTAAAAACCCAACAAAATCAATGAATTTAACAAAGGACAGGGTTACTTCGGCTCACAATTTAAACAAGTCGTGTTTGCCATGACAAGAACGTCATGGAGAAACAAGGAGCATAGGAGTGTCCTAACGCGTAAGGGTTGGGTCTTCAATGCTGTTGCCGATGCTGCTGCCCCTGGCACTGGCTCTGCTCGTTGGCATGAATTTTTTGGTTTTTGTTTTTGTTTTTGTTTTGTTTTTCGAGACAGGGTTTCTCTGTGTAGCTTTGTGCCTTTCCTGGAGCTCACTTGGTAGCTCAGGCTGGCCTTGAACTCACAGAGATCCACCTGGCTCTGCCTCCCAAGTGCTGGGATTAAAGGCGTGCACCACCACCACCGCCCGGCGGCATGAATTTTTAAAGGTTCCCTATCCAGTGCCTGACATCTGTCGCTTCCTCTCTCCAGTGCCTTTCACAGCTGAAATTTGGGTCCAAACACTTCTGAAGTATAATTTAGTCTCTTGTCCCTTTGATTTTGAGATTTGGAGGCAAGAGAAGTTCAAGCTACGGTAACCAGAGGTAGAAAAGATACAGTTAAGTTAGGGAATGCCATCTGCCTTGAGTGTAAAGCAATGGGGAACAAAGAGCCTGAGAACCCATGTGTCCAGGGGAGCTTCATTTTACTGTGGTCAGTTTCTGCATGAAAGCAACCACTAAGCACTTACAGCTCCGCTCTTCAGTGCTTCTTTGAGTGTCCCCGTACACACTTAACCTCTAGCTTTTTCTGGAGTAGGAACCATAGACCATTATAAGAGATTGGTTTAATCAACAATTTAATAGCACACTCTGATCACTGTATTATAGACGGCAATTTTAGCACATTAAACCGGGCATGGTATTAGAGATAGGGAAGATACCTTTTGAAAGATTTGCTGTCCACATCCACAGATGTATTGTATGCTGTGAGAGTGTGTGTAGGAGTGTGAGTGTGTATGTGTCAGAGAGTATGCCTGTGTCTGCAAATGAGTGTATGGGTGTGTACAAAAGAGAAGGGGGGAACGTATCCTCACAGACAATTCCTCCCTAAGGCATGGAAACAGCTGAATTTCATTATTACGAAATGTCACTTTTACCATGATGAAAGCAGGTTCATATTCAGGACAAGTCCATCTGTGAGGCAAAATCCTCCTTTGGGGCTGAGTGCACATCTGTTTGTGCTGGGAAAAGGCACTCCACTTCCTGTGAGGGAACCTGCTTCTCCAGCAATGCTTCTAGGTCACAGTCATCCCAGAGCTACTAGGCAGCTTGAAAGCAAACATTTCTTGTTTCTCGTTGAACACACCCAAGCACTTTCTTCCCCTACAATGAAAGGGTTAATTTGGAGCCAAGAGACTGTGAAACCAGGTTTTAAAATAGATTGTTTCTTTATTCTGGTTGTTTAGAGAGTACATATGTTTCAGCTCCTATGTAAATTATAGGCTCTTAAGGCTTCATGGAGCGATTTCGTTTTCAAGCTGACTTAAAAGGATTTCACCTTTTTTTCTCCTCAGCTCACATCATATTCCCTGATGAAAACCAGCAGAGGAAGCATGCATTTCCTTCTTCCCAAGTCACGTGTATAACATGGGCGCTGGCCTGAGTCTTAGCTTCTAGGGCTCTCTTCTGCGTTAGCAGAACAAGAGGGCACCAAGAATGCCTGCAGAAGTGTGGCCCTGAGAACAGAACACCATGTCCACATTGACCAGTGCCAGGGAGCAGATAGAATCCGAGGTAAACTGAATCCTAAGCCTGAGAAGAAAGAGAAACGTTCTGCAGAGTCTCAGCACAGCTTTCATGATTTAAGATATAAGAAAGTGACAAGAAGAAATCCATTGTTCTATTCTACATGATACAAATAAGGAAAACTTGCATGGATCTGAAAAGTCAGTTGTCTGAGAAACAATGGGTAAAGAGCAGTGATGTCTAATTTTAAAGTGGAGGGTGAGAAATATTGGGACTGGATAACAGAAGGTCATTGGATATTTTAAATTTTTGTTTGATTTCTTATGAATAGTGATTTTCTCAGCCTTTTTTCTCCTGAGTGTTATATGGTTCATCATGTTCAATCATTCACTGCAGCTAAAAAGCGCCCTGGAGAATCTGTTCTCTCTATCCCAGTTGCTCTCCCCAACTCCTAACTAATCATTGGATGCCTTCTCTGGGTGTTATGTGTATGTTAAAAATCAATTTCCCAAGAATATCTCTCTTAGGTTCTTTCACAAACCTTGGAGAAGTTACTTTCTGAGAACCTACTTCTACATCTCCAAAATTAGCAAGTGGAAGCAATCTTCAATACCATTTCTGTTTCCAGTTCTTGAATTCGCTTCACAAGTGCTCCAATACCCGGGCCTCCCTTCGTAATCTCTACCTCGCCACACTCTGCAGGCCTGCTTCAAGCTCTTACATTCCTAAATCAAGATATGCTTGTGAGCAACACACACTGTCACTACAAAACCTTCCTCTAGACTTTGAATATTGTTTAATGTTTGTTGCTTATGCTGTGAATGTTTAAGACTTCCCAAATGTTTCTGCAGTAAACAAATGCCCTAATCAATGTTGTAATTAAAAAGTTTTAATATAGTGATGTATGAAAACACAGCTGAATATTTTATTTACTTGAAAAAGTTGAGAGAAAAATCTCTGCTTATAATACCTCTAAATTTCAGCCAAAACAGTTTTGGATAAATGATTAATTAACAAGTGGGTAAAGCTGCCTTCCAGTGGGGCATGAACTGATATTTTTCTGTCTTAGAGACACTTCACAAAGGGCCATGCATCTATTCTGTATAAAGGGAATAAAAGAATGCAAGTGACATCTTAGCCATGCATTCCCTATATCTAGCTTGGTGGTATTTCGAGGTAGTAAAATATTTAGGAGTGGGCACCTGGTGAGCATTAGGTCATTGTAGGTATGACCCTGGAAGGAACTGGGGGCCCCTGATTTGATCCTTTTTCCCTCTCTTATTTCTTATCTTTGATGTGCCGCCTGGCCACAGTCCTGAGAGGTAGGAGGACAACAGACCATGATTGCAACTTTCCAAACAAATGGGAGAAAATGAAACTTTGCTCTTTATTAGTTAATTTATTTCAGGAATTTGTTAAAGTAACAGATGGCTAATGCTGTGGGATATTCTGTATGGCAAATGTGTTGCTCTGATTGGTCAATAAATAAAACACTTATTGGCCAGTGGCTAGACAGGAAGTATAGGCGGGACTAACAGAGAGGAGAAAAGAAAGAACAGGAAGGTGGAAGGAAACACTGCCAGCTGCCACCAGGACAAGCAGCATGTAAAGATGCCGGTAAGCCACGAGCCATGTGGCAAAGTATAGATTTATGGAAATGGATTAATTTAAGATATAAGGACAGTTAGAAAGAAGCCTGCCACGGCCATACAGTTTGTAAGCAATATAAGTCTCTGTGTTTACTTGGTTGGGTCTGAGCGGCTGTGGGACTGGCCGGTGACAAAGATTTGTCCTGACTGTGGGCAAGGCAGGAAAACTCTAGCAACGGCTAATGTACCACCTTATCATCCAATGCTAATGAAAATAGAGGAAATTAATATTGGAGCACAAAACACTCTGAAGATGCTCTTTAGTGGGCACAAGAACAATGCAGATGAATCTGGAGTGGTTGGGAAAGCCAGTCAGCAGCCCGCTATCTGCGCTAGTCTCCGTGTCTGAAGTCAGAGTTCAAGCTGGTCTCTGCCAATGAAGAGCTGTGAGCTCCAGGCATGTCTTCTCCTCTTCTGTGATTTCAAATTATCCTTAGAAAAACATAGAAAAGAGTGAGCCAGATAATTTCAAATATTTTATGGGCTTTAACTGAAATATGTTTCAAAAATGGAGATGTTCTTTATTCATAAAAATCCTCAAAGATAACTTTAAAAACTACAGAAATTATGAAACCATCCTTCAGTGTACAAAACTGATCTTTAAAAAAGAAAGGGGTTTCTTTTAAAAAGCAAATTCACAATTTTATTTACACACAACTTGATTATCGAAAAACAAAATAAGCCAGAATCCATGGGGTGAAGATGTAATAAATATCATGAATAATTAATGAACAATTTCCTATTTATAAATGACAGTCATTAAAAATAACCGTGATTTTACAACTCTCCCATTAATCATTGAACTACTAACCAAGTTTATGCATGCACCATGTAAACTTCTGAGGTGTGAGAAACAGACGAAAACTGCCTGGGAGCTGGGCCAAAGTGTACTGACGGGGTTGCCTTAAGTGCAGGAGGCGTGGAAGAGGAGTTTGCCTGATGGCTTCCTTCACTTCTTTTAGAGATAATTTTTGTTGTATCCATTTCCTAGATTATATTTTTACTATTTTTAAATTTTCATTAAGTTATAATTACCCCATTCCTCCCCTTCCTTTTCCTCCATCCAACTCTTCTTGTGTCTTCTCCCCCTTTACATTTTATCTTTCAGAGCAAGAAACTATCCATTAAGAAATAATAGCAGCTACACCTGGTGGCTCCCATCTGTAATTTCAGCATTTAGGAAACAGAAGCAGACAGATTGCCACAAGTTTGAGGTTAGCTAGGCTACAGAGTGTTACCCTGCCTTAAAAACAAACAAACAAACAAAAAAAGGCAAGGAAGAAACCAAGAGAGTAAGAAAAAGAAACAATACAGTTTACCTCAGCAGCCCAGCCTTTCTCTCTCTACTTCCTACACTTTCCCTCATTCCAGCAACTGTGCCTCTGGCCCAGCTGTTCAGTGCCTAAGGCTATAAACCAGAATACCAGGCCACTGTTCTTGTTTTTTTAAGCAGTATTGAAGAGTCTCCCATTCTGAGCAACTAGTTGTTTAAAACTCCAAATCCATTATTCATCTAGAAATAAAAAAATTATAATCAATCACTAAGGCATGCATGAACCTAGAATTTACAAAGCATCTGATCAGAATAATTTAAATACAACCTTAACATTTGTTACACTTCTGTGTTACAAACTACTAAAATACTGAGGATATGACCATTTATGGATTTATAGATTTATTAACTTTTATATTGTAGAGGTCATCTTGTCTGAGAGATACTAAGTGTACTGAATATCACAAAAAGTAAGGCAGAAAGTAAAGCTGTCTAAATTAACTCACATAGTATTTTTAATAATAAAGCATTTTTCCTCTTCCCCTTCATATTGTTTATTTCCATTTTTGCTTATTGATCTCTTCTGCTGAAATCCTTTCTTTCCACAAGTAACCTAAAAACTTCCTAATTTTGTTTACATGTATCCTACACATAAACCAATGAAGAATTTGCCAGAACTTGCTAAGATTAAATGTTCTGTTTTGGTGTTCTGCATGTCTCTGAGCTTTTCATTTCCAACGGTGTGGACACACAAGTGGTGCATGCCATTTTTGTCTTCTAAAGCTCATATTTACTAGACAGCATGCAAATGGGACTCAGAATACATAGAATGAATATTCAGCCACAGTATGATAGATAGCACATTTATTTGAGGAAAGCCTTGCTGCCTGCTCAGCTCATGGCCTCTCCTCAGCCTTGAAAGGTATGATTTCAGCTCCATGATGTAAAAATCTCATTTTCTTGAACTCAAATCCTCTCTACCTCTCAGGATCTGCCCTGATACTGTTCCTGAGGACGAAGGGTGTAAATATAAATAGGTGCCTGTAAATATGAGTAGGTCAACAGCCAGAGACAAATCTGGATACATAACCCCAGCCCAGCACTGCATGTCAGTGCAAACTCCACAGCAAATGTCACCTGTGTCACAGTTCACCTTTCCGTTGCTTGGTTCTGCTTTCTGCCTCCTTTCCATCATAGGTAAGTCCTGGTATTTTGCAACCTAGTTCTATTTCGGTATCTAGAAATCAGGGGGCCCACTTGGTCCAAAACGCTGATCTGTAAAGATGGTTTATAAGAGCAGGTTAGTTGACACCACATTTCCAAAGGCAAGCTATGAGAGTCTTGCATTTTAAGATCTACTCTCTTGAAGCATAATTTTGCCATTTTATTCTATGCACTAACTTTGCAAATTAGAATCATCTAAAATCATTAAGTCCTACACTTTTAGTGTTCATTTATTGCTTAATTTACTTCAAAAGAGTTTCTTTCCAGCTTTATCTTCTGGCATTCCTGAGACACAATCGCACACCAAGCTATGTGTTCCTTGGCTCTTACGCTCTTTCTATCACTCTTCCACAACTGAAGCACTAGGTTCAGAAGTTGTGTTGTAGATATATCAGCTGAGACTGGTCTCCACAGTGCTGTATTTTGATTGGTTTGAGTCTTGATTCTAACACTTATTATAACTAAAAGCTGTGTTTTATAGCACTAAAGCAAAGTACAAGTAAAAAGAAAAAAAGAGGTTGTGTTTCTAGTGGCCATGACATAAGCATAAATATCAAGATATTAGTTTCCTAGACCCATACTTTCTTTTTCATGCTCCCTCTTTAGCCATAATTATCTCCCTTTTAATTTATACTTAACTTTTGTAGCCCGTTGTTTCTGTCTAATAGACAAAGAGGATTTTTATGAAGACCTCCCAACGAATGAGAATTCTATGTTACTATTTCTACATAGCTTGGGTAATTGTAACGAACAAATATTGCCAACATTTAGCAAACCATACCAGGAATGGTCAGAATTTGCATTAGAGAAGAGAAAACATGGGATGGTACATAAGAAAACTGAGGTGCTGTTATCTTTTCTCCACACAGAAGAAATCATAATCTGTGTGTTCCATGCCATGTCCCATAGCACCTTCTTGTGCATCTTCTTTCTTCCTATTTTGCTGACATTTTCCTCAAAGTCCAAATCATTGGTTAACTAAATTAAAATATACAAAGAGAGAAAACGAATCTGTTATTTTCACCTTTTCCCTGAGCTTATAGGTTTATTTTATATTGAAAATAGGTTCTTTTATCATACACTATATCCTGATTATAGTTTCCCCTCCCTCTGCTCTTCCCAGTTCCTCCTAACCTCCCCTCCCCTCCAGATCCACTTCCTTTCTATCTCTCATCAGAAAAGAACAAGCTTCTGAGAGATAACAACAAAACATGACAAAATAAAACATAATAAAAAGAAGCAAAAACTTTCTTATCGACGTTGGACACAGCAGCTCAACAGGAAGAGAAGAGTCCCAGGAGCAGGCAATAGAGTCAGAGACCCACTTGTTCGCATAGTCAGGAGTCCCATAAAAATGCTAAGCTAATAGCCATAATATACACACAGAGAACTTGAGGTAGACCCATGTAGACCCTGTGCTTGCTGCTCCAGTCTCTGTGAGTTCATATGCACCTTGCTTAGTTCATTCAGAGGTCCTTGGTTCTCTTGGTGTCCTCCTTCCCCTCTGGTTCTTACAGTCTTTCTGCCTCCTCTTCTGTGGGATTCCCTGAGCTCTGAGGGGAAGGAATTTGAGGGAGACTTCCAAATTAAACTCTTCCCCCCCCCCAAATAATGTCTGACTGTGGGCCTCTGCATCTGTTCCCATCTGCTGCCAAAGGAAGCCTCTCTGATGATAAGGCCAGTACTGATCTATGAATATACCAGAATGTCATTAGGAATCATTTTATTGGTTTGCTTTGTGCTTATTTGTTTTAGAACAGTCACGTTTGGTTTTACCCTAGGCCTCTGGGCTGTCTAGGCTCTGATTCTTAGTCACCCAAGCAGAGTCAAGTATGGGTTCCTTCTGGTGGAGTGGGTCTTAAGTCAAACCAACCACTGGTTGGCTACTCCCACAGGTTCTATGCCACCATTGTCCTAGCATATTTTGTGGGCAGGACAGAATGTAGGTCAAAAGTTTGTGGCTGTGTGTACATGTTTCTCTTTCAGCAGCCTGCCGAGTACCTTCCCACGTCAAAGAGATCAACATAGTATAAAGTTTCCATATAGGTACCAGCTCGATTTCTCCATGTTCAATGAGTTGTGTGGGTGTTGTCCTTAGCAATTGGGCCCACTGTCAGTTTGCAGAGAGCAACCTTTTGTACCCTTTGTCTTAGTATCATCCTGGGTTGTTTGGGGATTTTTGTGGACTCCTTTGGCCAAAAACTCAATACAACCCAGTCTCCCCACCTGAAGCCTTGCCTGATAAGATGTGGCCAGTTGAGACGCTATCCCTCATTACTAGGAGTCCTCATTAGAATTACCCTCATATATTTCAAGAAGTTTCTACCATACTGGTTTCTACACCATTCCCCAAGTGCCCCCCAAGTCCAGCACTCTCTCCCTCCATCCCATTTCCCTCCACACATGATCCCTAGAACTCCCATCCCCACCCACCCCCAGTCCACTCATAAAATCTATTCTATTTTCCCTTCCCAGGGAGATCCACTCACAACCACCACCACCCCAAGAACTTTCCTCTTTACCTAACCTCTCTGGGTCTATGGTTTGTACCTTGACTATAATTTAATTAATAGCTAATATCCACTTATAAGTGAATACATACCATATTTGTCTTTCTGGGTCTGGGTTAACTCTCTCAGAATGATTTTTTCTAGTTCCATCCATTTGCCTACAAATTTCATGATGTCATTTTTCTAACAGCTCCATTGTATAAATGTACCACATACTGTTTATTCTTCTGTTGAGGGACATCTAAGTTGTTTCCAGTTTTTGGCTATTGTGAATGAAGCCACAATGAACATGGTTGAGCAAGTGTCCTTGTGTTGGATGGAGTGTCCTTTGGGTATATCCACAAGAGTGGTATAGCTGGGTCTTGAGGTAGATAGATTCCCAATTTTCTGAGGAACTGCCGTATTGATTTCCCTGGTGGATATACAAATTTACACTCCCACCAGCAGTGAAGGAGTGTTCCGCTTACTCCACATCCTCTCTAGCATGAGTTACCATTCTGACAGGTAGAAGATGGAATCTCAAAGTTGTTTTGATTTGCATTTCCCTGATTTGATTTGCAAAGGATATTGAACACTTCTTTAAGTGTTTCTCAGCCATTTGAGAATCCTCTAGTGAGAATTCTCTGTTTATATCTATACCCCATATTTAAATTAGATAGTTTAGGGTTTTTTGATATCTAGTTTATTGAGTTATTTATATATTTTGGATATTAGCCCTCTGTCAGACGTGGAAAGTTGGTGAAAATCTTTCCCCATTCTGTAGACTACTATTTTGTCTAATTGTGGTGTCCTTTGCCTTACAGAAGCCTTTAGGTTTCATGAGGTCCCATTTATTAATTGTTGATCTTAGTGCCTGTGCCTGTGCTATCAATGTTCTGTTCAGAAAGTCATCTCCTGTGCCAATGCATTCAAGGTTATTCCCCATTTTCTCTTCTATCAGGTTCAGTGTATCTGGTTTTATGTTGAAGTCTTGATCCACTTGGACTTGGGTTTTGTGCAAGGTGATAGATATGGATCTATTTTCATTCTTCTACAAGCAGACATCCAGTTAGACCAGCACCATTTGTTGAAGATGCTTTCTTTTTTCCATTGTATAATTTTGACTTCTTTGTCAAAAATCAAGTGTCCATATTTGTGTGGATTTATTTCTGGGTCTTTGATTTGATTACATTGATCAACCTGTCTACTTTTAATGCCAATACCATGCAGTTTTTATTACTATTGCTCTGTAGTATAGCTTAAAATCAGGAATGGTGGTACCTCCAAAAATTCTTTTATTATACAGGATTGTTTTAGCTGTTTTTGTTTTTCCATTTGAAGTTGAGAATTATCCTTTCAAGGTCTGTAAAGAATTTTGTTGGAATAATTTTGATGGTGATTGTGTTGAATCTGTAGATAGCTTTTGGTAAGATGGCCATTTTTACTAGGCTAATCCTACCAATCCATGAGGATGGGATATCATTCCATCTTCTGATATCATCTTCAATTTCTTTCTTTAAAGACTTGCAGTTTTATTATACAAGTATTTCACTTGCTTGGTTAGAGTTATCCCAAGATACTTTATATTATTTGAGGCTATTGTGAAAGGTGTTGTTTCCCTAGTTTATTTTTCAGTCTATTTGTCATTTGTATATAGGAAAACTATTGGTTTTTATGAGTCAATTTTGTATCCTGCTACTTGTTGAAAGTGTTTACCAGCTGTAGTAGTTCTGGGTGGAATTTTTAGGATCACTTATGTATACTCTCAGATCATCTGTAAATAAAGATACTTTTACTTCTTCCTTTCCAAATTTTATCTCTTTGAGCTCCGTCAGTTGCCTTACTGTTCTAGCTAGAATTTCAAGTACTATATTGAATAGATACAGAGAGAGCGGACAACCCTGTCTTGTTCCTGATTTTAGTGGATTTGCTTTGAATTTCTCTCCACTTAATCTGATGGCTACAGACTTTTTGTTAATTGCCTTTATTGTGTTCGGGTATATCCTTTGTATTCCTTATCTCTCTAGTACTATTATCATGAAGGGGTGCTTATGGTGATATTTTTCTTTTATACCAAAATGTTAATTGTATGTTAATAAATAAAGTTGCCTGGGGGTCAGAGCTATTAGCAAGCCATAGGAAAGCAGGGCAGTGGTGGTGTATGTTTGTGATCACAGCACTTGGTAGACAGAGCTAGGTAAGTCTCTGTGTGTTCAGGGATATAGCCAGCATTGGATACACATGCCTTTAATCTCAATACCAACCATAGGAGACCTGGAGGTCTGTACAGACAGGCCATAATGAGGCAGTCCTGTGGTTGGGTTTACAACCAATGAGAAGGCAGAACAGAGACTATATAAAGACTTTAACACAGGAAGTACGGGCTCCTTCGGAGAGGTAGGACCACTGCAGGAGGAAGGGTAAGGTTTTGGCTCTTAGCTCTGACCTCTTGGCTTTCTTCTTTGCATTGGTTCTGTGTTTCTTATTTATAAGACGGTTGGTTACATCTACAGGTGCTGGATTATGTCAAAGGCCTTTTTAGCATCTAATGAGATAATCATGTAGGTTTTTTTTCTTCCAGTTTATTTATGTGGTGGGTTCCATTGATTGATTTTCATATGTTGAACCATCTCTGCATCTCTGTAATGAAGTATACTTGATCATGGTGAATAATCTTTTTGATGTGTTCTTGTATTTGGTTTGCAAGTATTTTATTGAGTATTTTTGCATCTATGTTCATGATGGAAGATGGTCTATAATTCTCTTTTTTTGTTGTTCTTTCTGTGGTTTGGGTACCAGAATAACTGTTGCCTCATAGAATGAATTTGGCAATGTTCCTTCTGTTTCCATTTTGTGGACTAATTTGAGGAATATCAGTGTTAACTTTTCTTTGAAAGACTGGTAGAATTCCCTACTAAAACTACCTGGCCCTGGGCTTTTTTAGGTTGGGAAACTTTTAACTGTTTCTACTTGACTAGGAAGGTCTAGTTAAATTGTTTATCTGATCTTGATGAGAAAATTTATCCATGTCTTTTAGTTTTCCAAATTTATCCATTTCTTTTAATTTTCCAATTTGGTGGAGTAGAGTTTTTTTTAAAGTATGTCCATATGATTCTCTGGATTTCCTTGGTGTCTGTTGTTATGTCCCCTTTTCATTTCCAATTTTGTTAATTTGGATATTCTCTCCCTGTCTTCTAGTTAGTTTGGATACAGGTTTGCCTATCTTGTTGATTTTCTCAAAGAACCAACTCTTTGTTTCATTGATTCTTTGTATTGTTCTCATTTTTATTTTATTGATTTCAGCCCTCAGTTTGATTGTTTCCTGCCATCTATTGTTCTTGGGCATGCTTGCTTCTTTTTGTTCTAGAGTTTTAAGTGTGCTATTAAGTTACTAGTATGAGATCTCTCCAATTTTTTTTATGTAGGCTCTCGGTGCTATGAACTTTCCTCTTATCACTGCTTTCATTGTGTCCCATAAGTTTGGGTATGCTGTGTGTTCATCTTCATTGAATTCTAGAAAGTTTTAATTTTTTTCTTTATTTCTGTCTTGACACATTTTTCATTCAATTCAGAGTTGTTCAGTTTCCATGAGTTTATAAGCTTTCTGTTGGCTCTCTTGTTGTTAAAATCCAGCTGTAATCTGTGGTGGTCTAATAGGATGCAGGGGGTTATTTCAATTTTCTTGTATCTGTTGAGACTTACTTTCTGTCCAAGTATGTGGTCAATTTTGGAGAAAGCCCCATGAGATGCTGAGAAGAAGTATATTCTTTTGTGTTTGTGTGAAATGTTCTATAAATACCTGTTAAGTCCATTTGGTTTATAACATCTGTTAGCTCCAGCCCTTCTCTGATTAGATTTTTGGTTTTTTGTTTGTTTTTGATGACATGCTCATTGGTGAGAGTGGGGTATTGAAGTCTCCCACTATAGATGTGTGAGGGTCAATGCGTTACTTAAGCTGTAGAAGTGTTTCTCTGACAAACTTGGGTACCCTTGTGTTGGGATCATAGATGTTAAGAATTGAAATATCATCTTGGTGGATTTTTCTTTTGATGAGTATAAAGTGTCCTTCCACATTTCTTTTGATTAATTTTGGTTTGAAGTCTATTTTGTTACATATTAAAATGGCTGCATCTGCTTACTTCTTAGGTCCATTTGCTTGGAAAATTTTTTCCCACCCTTTACTCTGAGTTAATGTTTATCTCTGATGTTGTTGGTGTGGTTCTTTGATGCAGCAGAAGGATGGATCCTGTTTTTTGCATCCATTCTGTTAGTGTGTGTCTTTTTATTGGGAAATTGAGTCTATTGATACTGAGAGATACCAATAACTGATGATTGTTGATTCCTGTTATCTTGTTGTTGTTGTTGTTGTTGTTGCTGCTGCTGCTGCTGGTGGTGGTGATGGTGGTGGTATGTGTGTTTGTTCCCTTCCCTTCTTTTGGTTTTCCTAGTGTAAGATTATTTATTTCCTGTGTTTTTAATATGTATAGTGATCCTCCTTGGTTTGGATTTTTCCTTCTAGAATCTTCTACAGGGCTGTATTTGTAAATAGATATTGTTTACATTTGACTTTATCATGGAATATCTTATTTTCTCCATCTATACTGACTGAAAGTTTTGCTGAGTATAGTAATATAGGTTGGCATCTGTGGTCTCTTGGAATCTGCAGCACATCTTTCCAGGCCTTTCAGACTTTTAGAGACTCCATTGAGAAGTGGGGTGTAATTCTGATAGGTACAAGAAGCATACAGAACAGCAAATAGATTGGACCAGAAAAGAAATTCCCCTTGCCACATAATCATCAAAACACTAAACATACAGAATAAAGAAAGAATATTTTAAAAAATTCAAAGGAAAAAGGCAAGTAACATATAAAGGCAGTCTTATCTACAAATACTGCTCAAATTTAATTTTCTCATGGAATATCTTATTTTCTCCATCTATGGTGATTGAAAGTTTTGCTTGATATAGTAGCCTTGCTATCTTGGTATAGATATATAGTTTTGCTTGGTATAGTAGTCTTGGATCTGTGGTCTCCTAGAGTCTGTGAGATAACTATCCAGGACCTTCTGGCTTTTAGAGTCTCCACTGAGAAGTCAGGTATAATCCTAATAGGTCTGCCTTTTCTTTCTGATTTAATCTATGTGGTGTTCTGTATGCTTCTTGTACCATTATAGGCATCTCCTTCTTTCTGTTAGAAATTTTTTTTCTGGGGTTAGAGAGATGGTTCAGCAGTTAAGAGCACTGACTGTTCTTCCAGAAGTCCTGAGTTCAATTCCCAGCAACCACGTGGTGGCTTACAATCATCTGCAATGAGATCTGGCACACTCTTCTGGCCTGCAGGCATAAGTGCGGGCAGAATACTGTATACATAATATTACTTATTATTTATACATAATAAATAGATCTAAAAAATTTATCTTATATGATAGATACCATGGTGCTGATCCTTCTTCCCATGCTATGTTCCATACTCTATCTAAAATTTATCCTATTTATTATATCCTGTATGTATGTATGTATGTATATATGTATGTATGTATTTATTTATTTACTTATTATTATTTGAGACAGAGTTTCTCTATGTAGCCCTGACTGTCCTGGAACTCATTCTGTAGACCAGGCCAGCCTCAAACTCAGAAATCTGCTTGCCTCTGCCTCCCAAGTGCTGGAATTAAAAATATGTGCCACCACCACCCAGCACACCCCATATTTCTAATAATTTTACATATCATCTGGATGACATCTTAATTTATGCAGCTTTTGTCTACATGCCAAACTTTTCAAGTGTATGTGCCTGTAGTATGTGTTCCCCAAGGTCACATGTTGTGACTTTTAATTCTTCTAAGTGAATTAACAATTTCCTGAGATACTGACATGCTTAATATAAAGTGACAGGTTCATGTGTCATTAAGAACCAGATATGGAAATGATTTGTTTGCTAGTCCTTTAAAAGAATCTGTGGTTTACAGCTCTGCTGTCTGCATTTTCAAGATGGTTTTGGTGATGGAACTAACATTGCTTTACTCGTAAATGAAACATAAATATCAATAAAAATGGTGAGTTATGCACAAAGTCCCTACTGTGAATCCACTCAGACCTCAATATTTATATCTATACATTTGATACATTGTCAAACAATTTTTATACAATCCTGTTTATATGTATTTTGGCAGCTAACTCAAAGCATGTGCGCTGGTACATATGTACTTCTCAAAATAGATTTGGTAAATAATTTTATTTTATGGTATTTTAAACTATTTATTTGAGATTATAATTTAATTTCTCTCTTCCCTTTCCTCTTTTCAAACCCTCCCACAGACCCATCCCACTTTGCTTCAAATTCATGGCCTTTCTTTTTTAACTAATTGTTGTTACATGCATATATGTATATACATGAATATTCTTAAACATAACCTGTCCAGTCCATACAATGCTACCTGTCAGGATGTTTTCAGGGCTGGCTGTCTGGCACTGGGGAAGGCCACCTCTCTTGTTCCCAGCTTTCCTCATTTGCCAACTGTTCTTTCTGTTGCGTCGTGTGGTTTTGGTTTGGGGGGTTGTTGGTTTTTGTTTGTTTTTTGTTTTGTTTTGGTTTTGAGAGTTTGTTATTGAGTTCCTCATATATCAGATGCATAGATAGCAAAGACTTTCTCCCATCCTGTGCTTCCTCCTCACCCCGTTGATTGGTTCTTTAACTGTGCAGAAGGTTTTTAATTTCATGAAATCCCACTTATCAAAAATTGACCCTAATTCTTTGACAAATGGAGTCCTATTCAGGAAGTCTTTTCCTACACTTGTATCAAGTAGATACTGCCTAAGATTTATTCTAGCAGGTTCTGGAAGAAGCCTAAAGGTTGACAGGAGGAGGTGGTCAGAGTAGGCCAAAGCACCAGCTGTGAGACCCAGGATAGATTTGTTGGGTTGAAAAAAAAATTAGAATCAATCTGTAGGGGGTACTTACCATGGTAGGCCCTGGCACAGGACGTGGGGGCTCTGAATATGGACTGGGAAGTGGAGGCAATGCTAAGGGACCCATGGGTGGATGCAAGAAGCTACTCTGTTTTTTTAACCTAAATTTGGAACTGAGATCACTGGTTTTTTAAAAAGTTGGTTCTTTATGTGTATGTAACACTTTGTACTGCCTTAATATAAGAAAACTATGAATCTCAGAGTGAGACTGTTATGCCTGAATGTAGTTCCCTCTTCTTCTACAAACATGTCAATGGTGTCGGAAAATAGTATGACAATGAATGCTGTCTACTTAATAAAGGTGACTCCCTTTCCAGTACCTCAGAAAAGAGACTT
This sequence comes from Peromyscus aztecus, assembly GCA_902168405.1. Lineage (NCBI taxonomy): Eukaryota > Metazoa > Chordata > Mammalia > Rodentia > Cricetidae > Peromyscus > Peromyscus aztecus. Next base: position 31,308 of record CABHPQ010136379.1, read on the forward strand.
TAGTCAGCTTACAGCCTGAAACTCACAGTCTCCCTCTAGACTGAAATCATCTTTTCACTAATACCTTTGGAAGTATGCTATAGAAAACATGTTGTCTTGGACCACCTCCAGGATATGAAAGCCCACAGCAAAGGATAAATTAACAAGCAAAGATACTTTTTCCAAGTAGTTAAGAATCCTGACTCAATCTCTAAATTTTTCATTTTTATTTACTTGGCTGTAGTACACATAGCTTTTTATCAACAATCTAACAAACTTTCAGAAGACTAGTGTCTGAAGGAAAAGATGCCTGGTCTGCAAAGAACAATCTCAGAAGTAATGAAAGAGAGTGAAGTTCTGCACACAAAAATATATGCACAATGTTGCTGACTCCAAGGATATTAAAGGGACTACACTTTGTTGACACCCAGCTATAGTGGTATTTTATTTGTGCTGAAATGTGATTTTATTTGTATGTTAATAAATAAAGTTGCCTAGGGGTCAGAGCTATTAGCAAACCATAGGGAAAGCCAGGGCGGTGGTGGTGCACGCCTTTAATCCCAGCACTTGGTAAGCAGAACTAGGTAGATCTCTGTGTGTTCAAGGATACAGCCAGCATTGGAGACACACGTCTTCAATCTCAATACCAACCATAGAAGACCTGGAGTGACTTACAGATAGGCAGTGACGAGACGGTCATGTGGTTGGATTTACAACCAATGAGAAGGAAGAACAAGAACTCTTTATAAGACAAACGCACAGGAAGTAGCTCCTTTTCGGAGAGGTCTCTTGGCAGGAGAAGCTAGCTGGCGGCAAGCAGTAAGGCTCTTAGCTCTGACCTCTTGGGCTTTTATCTTTACCTTGGCTCTGTGTTTCTTATTTAATAAGACGGTTGGTTACATCTACACCCAGCAACTCGGGCTTCCCTACCTTGGGATACTCTCTCAAAGTGTATGGGTTTCTCCCTCTAAATGAGAACATAAAAATCCTAGCAAAGGACATTCTTCTCTGAGTCTACTATAGCTGACTTCAGAACTCTTGTGTCACACACACACACACACACACACACACACACACACACACAAGAGAGAGAGAGAGATTGTCTCTAAAGTGTCCCCCTAATCTGCTGTAAAGAGCAGTAGCACAAAATAGTTGTCCCTAACCCTGGCTTTGCACTGAAGACAGCATCATTGGAGTGGATGGATCACAAAAGCTAGTGCTTTGAGAAATAAATAAGACAATTTTCCAGAGTTAAGCACAACTAAGTCCAAGTGAGACATAAGGAGAAAAATGTTTGAGCAAAAGAAGGTTAACCTGAAGAGTTTTCATTTCCTGTACCTGAAGAAATTCTAGGAGTCATGGCTGCAGCATCTTCCCCTGCATGAAGGACTACTCACCATCTGGTCCCTGTAAAAAGATCTCTACAATCACTTTCTAACTAGAAGAGTACATCTTCTGTAGAACATATAATATTCAACATGTTCAACACAGTTTCACTTCCCTTTTGGTACTATGCTTGAGATCAAATATATGTGTGTGTGTGTGTGTGTGTGTGTGTGTGTGTGTGTGTGTGTGTGTGTATGTATATGGTGTGATTAACAGACTGTGGTCCAAATAGTACAAAAATGGCTGTATCTTGGAAAGTCCAAGAATCCAATAGCTGTTCAGTTCACAAGGCTGGATGTCTCAGGTCATGTTCAGTACACACTGAAATTCCAAAGAAAAAGGCTTTAATGCCAGTGAAGAAGTGAACTTGCTAGCAAGAGTGTGGTGAGTAATCCGGCAAAGAGTAAGTGCCTCCTTCTTCCAGGTACATTATATGGGCTGCCACCAGAAGGTGTGGCCCAGATTTAAGGTGGGTTTTCCCACCTCAAATGATCTGGATTTAGGGTGAGTCTTCCTACTTCAACAGATCCAATCCAGAAAATTCCCTCACAGGTGTACCAAGCAGCTTGGGTTTTAACTCCAGATGTAATCAAGTTGACAACCAAGAATAGCCATCTCAAAAGACTGTCATTAGGAATGCTGCAAGCTTCGGCTCTGAATGCAGTTACTAACAAAAGCAAAAGAGGGGCTTTGTGCACAGAATAGCAATCAGAACACATTTGAAAATGTTTAAAAGATAATATTAAATGATGGTAAATGTGCATTTTTAGGTTGTAATTTGTTTACATGTTTTAGGTCTTACAAACATGCTCAGACAAAATACTTCATGCAGTGGGTTCAACTAGCGTACGATAGCACCCAAACTTGTGTATAATTATGAAAATCAACACAATCTCTTCTCTTTTTATATTTTTCAAAACTATTTAATATTCTAAAGTGTATAATGTTAGAAAAAATTTACTTATGGGTTCAAATGAACAAGTGCTTTTTATACTATTTGGAAATTCATCTCTCTGTGAATGCTACCACTAAGAAAGATAAAGGCATGGAAAGTAGGGTATAATCAATGTCCTTAATGGATTCATGATCTCCTTCTCATAATTAAACACAAAAGAAGATGGTAGAAATCAATTTCAGAGTGCAGATCTTCAGCTATGGGGAAATAACTCTATCCTGACACAGCAAATTAATTACCTATAGTTGTTCCTGAAATCCAATATGAAACACACCTAACACAGAAACGAGAAAGTTGAACAGGATATATTCATCATCCAAATTCAGGACTGGCCTAAGCATGAAGAGAGAAAATAAAACTTGTGTTTAAGGTCATCACTATAATAGAAGTATGTGACATGCTAAATTATCATCCAAATAGTTATATAAAGTAATGGATTCTAACTATAGGACACACTGATTTTTTTCTTATCAGTTACTTTCTTCTCCTCCTCTTTCTGTCTTCTGTAGGTAGTGTTGCTGACAATATCATGTGAAATTTCCTTCTTTCCTCAGGAAATATAGTGTAACCCATAGGCCTTTTAAAAGCTATGCTTTAAACACCAATTAATAGCAACTTATAATCACATTTTTTCTAACATCAAAGAGTAAGAATAAATAACATCTATCTAACTTAAACATTCAGAACCAATATTAATTTTTAAAAATCATTTAAAAAACCACACTGAAGAGGGTATGTTTAAGTATTAAGGAAAATTTTAAGTATTTTTGTTTGTTTGGTTTTGCTGTAATTGAGAACAAATAGGTTTTAGCATCCTAGAATATACTTTTCCTCCTGATGAGAAGGCTAGGTAAGATTGTAGTTACTTATTGTCACATTCCTATCATGTGCAGCATCAGGACCCCTCAATTCACCAAACCTACAGTTTCCGTCACTGACACTGAATTTTTATGGAAGATGGTGTAAAGAACAGTAACTTCTAGATCAATGCATGAAGTTAGTTTGTAGGTGTGGTAGCCATGTAAATTGCATTGACTTCTCCTTTGTGGGAAACTTCAGGAATATATAAGGGCCTCCTTCAATAACTTGAAGGACTTAAAGGTAAAACTCAACATTTCCCATATAAAGAATTCTGCTTCAAATCTACCACTTCAATTCCTGTCTGAGCTGCCAGCTTGCTTCTTTGTCCTACAAATGTTGAACTTGCAGCTTGTCAGCCAGTGCAATCATATAAGCAAATGCCTTAAAAGTAAATCTGGTAAGACAGGAGCTCTCCTGCTCAAAGTTCTCTGCGTGAGAACCTCTCATACTTTCCCACACTCCAGGATTCTTGGCAACTACATAGAAGAAGTCCTTCCTGGTGTCCAAGAAGCAAGGATGCTGTACCTTACTGAGCATCTGTGGACTTAACTATGCTCTTGATTCTACTGCCTTTATACAAGAAATAATGTCAATAGCTTGGTTGACAGATCTTTGAATATATCACATTTAACATCAACTAAGACAATATACTTCCTTATCACTAGGTGAATTTCAGAGTATTTCCCTAGCCCTCATGATGATGTGTAAGTTACATTTTCTTATTGTTTATATTTTACCGAAGTTGACATTTGGTATCTCAAGGCTTAATCCTGATCTTCCTTTGATAAAAATCGAAGACTTTTTTCTAAATTTAAAAAATCTCCTAATGTCTGCCATCTAGTAGTTATTTTCATATTCTTGTGTGTTACATGTGAGTAATCTTCAGAGTATTGAATAAAATAAAAGCATGTTTACATTTTGGTACACTATTGTGTGAATAACTAATATAAGATACATCATTTGGAAAAACAGTTATTTTCTCTCAGCAGAGTAGAAAAGACATAATGTTAAAATGAATGGTAAATGAAATTCACAGTTTGGTATACAAGTAAAAGAATGATCATGTTAAAAAGGAGCATCTGGAAAAATTGTGAGTAATAAATCCATTCTCTTTTTTTGCAGTTTATGTTTGTTTCTTGTAAGTCAGTTAATTACTGATCAGTTTGATTAATCATGAACTTGATATTACATCTTTAAGACCCCAGCACATTCTGATTATTATCTGTGATGAAAAGATGTATACAATCTACTCAATGTTTAATGAACGTTGCATTGAGGATACTGTGTTAAGAGTTTCAAATGTATTATTTTATTTAACAATTCAGCATAAATCCATTCCCCTCTCTCCTGGAAGAATTTATGCTAACACAAAGGCTCGATCATTCTTGCAGGATCATCAAGTACAGAATAAATTCAGTCTGGGTATTTGGGACCCAAACCATAAAATTATGATGCTTAAACTATAAATCAACTCTGTAAAAAAAAAAAAAACAACAAATGAGGGAAACAAGGTAACAGACAATACAACCCCAAAAACTGAAATTCAGACATTCAATATTATACAGCCAAGAAAAAATATGTCCATGAAGTAAATAAGTATTAGTTACTTTTTTGTTGTTATGCTGAATAGACTAATAGAACAACTAATAGAAAAGACAACTTACAGGAAAAAAAGGAGATTTTTTTTTTGAGCTTATGGTTCCAAAGCAATAAGATTCCATTATGGGAGTTTGGAGGCGAGTGCAGGCATAAAAGCAAAGAGTAAGTTGAGAGTCCACATCTTCAAATGCAAGCAAGAAGAAGGGAGATCAAACTAGAAACAGTGTGAGGTTACAGACTCTCAATGCCCACTCCTAATGAAATCTTTCCTCTATCAAGGCCACACCTCCTAAGCCTCCTTAGACCATGCCACCAACTGAGAACCAGGTGTTCAAATACCAGACTCTATCGGGGACATCTCTTATTCAAACCTTCACACATAGACAAAATCTGTTCTCCATTAAATTTAATAATAATTTTTTTAAAAAAGGAGTCAAAGTCCACCTAACAAAACCCAATACTAAACATGAGAAGTCTTCTTTTTTTTTTTTTTTTTTTTTTTCCAGAGCTGAGGACCGAACCCAGGGCCTTGCGCTTGCTAGGCAAGCGCTCTATCACTGAGCTAAATCCCCAACCCCGAGAAGTCTTCTTTTGAGCTATTGTTCAGGGGTGTCCAGGGGACTCCAAAAGCCTATTGCTCAGACTCAGAAAGACAAACATGGTATGTACTCACTCATAAGTGGATATGAGATGTAAAGCAAAGGATAGCCAGACTGCAACTCACAACTCCAGGGAGGCTACCTAGTAAAGAGGACCCTAAGAAAGACACCAGGATCGCCCAACAACAGAGAAATGAATGAGATCTATATGAGCAAACTGGATGTGAGGGGAGGGGGGGTAATGGAGGGCAAGGGTCGGGGAAAAGAGAGCTTAGGGGAGCGGGAGATCCCAGCTGGATCAGGAACAGAATGAGAGAACAAGGAAAAAGATACCATGATAAATGAAGACCCCATGGGAATAGAAAGAAGCAGAGTGCTAGAGAGGTCCCCAGAAATCCACAAAGATACCTCCACTATAGACTACTGGCAATGGTCCAGAGAAAGCCCGAGCTGACCTACTCTGGTGATCAGATGACTGAATACCCTAACTGTCATCATAGAACCCTCATCCAGTGACTGATGGAAGCAGATGCAGAGATCCACGGCCAAGCCCCAGGTGGAGCTCCGGGAGCCCAATCGGCGATAGAGAGGAGGAATTCTATGAGCAAGAGATATTGAGACCATGACTGGAAAAAGCACAGGGACAAATAGCCAAACTAGCAGAAACACATGAACTGTGAACCAATAGCTGAGGAGCCCCCATGGTACTGGACCAGGCCCTCTGGATAAGTGAGACAGTCAATTAGCTTGAACTATTTAGGAGGCCCCCAAGCAGTGGGACCAGGACCTGTCCTTGGTGCATGAGCTGGCTTTTTGGAACCTAGGGCCTATGCTGAGACATTTTGCTCAGCCTTGGTGTAGGGAGGAGAGGCTTGGACCTGCCTCAACTCAATGTAACAGGCTGAGCTAAATCCCCATGGGAGACCTTGCCTTGGAGAAGGTGAGAATGGGGGGTGGCTTGGGGGGGGGAAGGCTAGAGGGTGGGAGGAGGGAGGACAGGGGAATCCATGGCTGATATGTAAAATTAAATTAATTATAAAATAAAAATATATTTTTAAAAAAGCCTATTGGGGTTGGAGAGATGGCTCAGAGGTTAAGAGCACCGACTTCTCTTCCAAAGGTCCTGAGTTCAATTCCCAGCACCCACATGGTGGCTCACAACCATCTGTAATGAGATCTGGCTCCCTCCTCTGGCCTGCAGGCATACATGTAAACAGGACACTGTATACATAATAAATAAATCTTAAAAAAAAAAAAAAAAGCCTATTGCTGCTGCCTTTGGTGGTCTCCAGAGGTGGAAGGTAAATCTCTATCACTGAAGACAGTAAGCACTTCAGAAATAAGTCCCAGAAACCCCTCATCTGGAACTGACCTGAATGCTAGTCCCTGAGGACTAGCTTTCATAGTACCAGAAGGCACGATGCAAGCTTCCAAAGGAGGAAGGCAACCAACAGTCCTACCTAGCTATGATGCCTATGAGCCACACCAATAACCATTATGGAAAGATAACCCTAAGGATTCAGTAGTGGCATGCATACCTTGATTGTAGACAACAGCTAATCGGGTCTAAAGCCCTCTCAGCAAGCGGGAAACAATGTCTGGTGCTGGAAACCTAGCTAGCTACTCGGTGCTAGTGAAGTCATGGTTATTGGAGAAGAATCTACAGCCACTAATTTACTAAACCAGAACAATTCCTACCAAGAATCTATATATTAAGAAAAAATGCCCTTATACACACAGGTAAGTGCAATCTTCACCCCTCATCAAGAAAACTTCTCTTTGCAAGAGACAGATATCACTAGAGAAAATCACAACCAATCAAAATACAAGTTGTGGAGCCCAGTCCTGATGGATCCATCTACAAAGCACTCCCACACCTACAGCTCAGGGAACACTGTGGAAGTGAGAGCAGAAAGACTGTAAGACCCAGAAGAACAGGGAGTTTGCTGTGAGATTGTGTCTTCTAGAAATAGCAGATGCTATACATAAATTCTCACCAAAATGACTGCCCAGGTGTGAACTGAACAAGGATGACACCATGAGTATACCAAAGTGAATGGGGAAAAGCCCAGGAGGCCTCAGCCCTACACAAAGAACCACAGGCAGCTGAGGAATGCTGGGAGCAGGAGAGGTGGTTTTCCCCAGGGAAGAGCACACTGATCAGTTTTCCAGGGGCAAGTGGTCAGCCCAGCAAACATACATACATGTAACATTATATGGATTGAACAGGTTGTATTTAAGAATATATATGTATATACTTTTGCTACATATATGTGTGCAATAGAAATGATGGGAAAGAGGTCATGAATTTGAAGCAGAGTAGGGAGGAATGTATGGGAGGAAAGGGAAGAGAGAAACATTTTAATTATATTATAATCTCAAAAAAAAGACTTTGGGGAGCATTTATCTGGATTGGTTACTGCTCCATTCATAGTTTCTAGTCCCTAGTCTAACATACGGTACTCAATAGCTGTTTCTGAGTGAATTATTAGAATTCAAAGTGATGGGATGTGAATGTCTAAAGAGTTGGAAGGGTCATTACTAACAGACGAAAGGCATGACCCTCTATTCTACCTAAAAATGCTGTCTAACTTTCAGTCTGATGGCCTACGACGATGAATTTAGCTAGAAAAGAGCTGCATGTGGACTGATACTTTCACATATCGCAGATTTGCTGCCTTTATACATCCGTGGTAATTTTCTAATTTAGGTAGTTCTAAGATGCTTGTATAGGGGGCTGGAGAGATGGCTCAGTGGTTAAGAGCAGTGGCTGCTCTTCCAGAGGTCCTGAGTTCAATCCCAGCAACCACATGGTGGCTCACAACCATCCATAACGAGATCTGGTGCCCTCTTCTGGCATGCAGGCACATATGTAGACAGAACACTGTATATATAATAAATAAATAAATCTTTTTAAAAAAAAAAGATGCTTATATATGGCAACGCATTATGATTAAAAAAAAAATCTATTTCCAAAAGAATAGGACTTTTGCTGAACCTCACAGCCAAAGTTGTTAATATACCTTCAGGTCACTTAAGACTTGAGACTGCTATCCTACTGTGTGCTCAGCCTGGCTGTTTAACCTGCTCTTAAGAGAACAATGTGGCCATCAGCCTTACTTTTCTTGGATTTCCCATGTTACAAACTTTTACAACCCAAGCTAATGCACAGCTGTAATTTTAAATTTTGTAATTTTCCATGCCCCAGAACCAGAATGATACACGTGCATCTTTTGCTGAAAGCCACAAATGTAGAGGCTTAAGACAATCTTCTAAAATAAATATTCATTCATGGATGTTGGTTGTTAAACAGTGATATCAGATGGAGCCAGTGACTTAATCCTTTGTAAAACTCCGTTAAAGATTTCTGTAACCTATCCCGACTGTGCCCCACATGACTCTTTCTGTGTTGATCAATAAAGACAGAGTGAAGTCCTGTGTTGGAGACAGACAAACAGACAGACACACAGGGGCAGGTTCATAAGACAACCTTGGAGCAGGCATGGATTCAGACTGACAGAGAGGAGAGAAGACATAGGGAGCATGAAGGAGCAAACTCAAATCTGGATTCATTTGGGGTTAAATGACTCCTATAGGAATACATGCTCTTATGAAAATGTTAGTACAATTTTAAGGGCATGTAAAAGCTCCAAACAGGATTACCTGTAATAACTATAATATAATCAATATCATTATGTTAGGTTTGAGATAAAATGGCATGTGGATTAAAAACATTAGTGATTAACTCTAAATCAACAAGCACACATCAACTTCACATTAAGAAATAAAAGCCTTGGAGTCATTTAGCCAAGAGCGAGTCCTCTACTTCATGCTAACTGTGTCTTCATCCTGGTCTGTTGTCTGAATCTGTGCCTGCCTGAAGGCTTCCTGGTGAACGTGTCCCTGTGTCTGTGTGTCTGTGTGTCCGTGTGTGTCTATACCTAACAAAGGGCTTCACTCTGTCTTTATTGAACAACACAGAAAGTGTCACATGGGGAAGGAATAAGGAGTATTTCACAGAAATAGTTAATTGTTTTACAAGGGATTAGGTCATTGACTCCGACTGACCCAGATAACAAACAGTACTACAAACATCATTGTTTATCAACTGATAACTGTGAGTGTTGCTTTTTAACATTTATGGTGGATATTCATTTTAGAAGACTTGTTCCAACTTCTGTGTTTGCTGCTTTCAGCAAATGATATTGTTCTGGATCAGGAGAATGAAAGACTATATAACAAGATTATAGCTATGCATTAGCTTGGGTTGTAAAAGTTGATTACACGGGAAATTCAAAGAAAGTAAGACTGATTGTTACATTGTTCTCTTAAAAGAAAGTTAAACAAACAACAAAAAAAATTACATATGCCAGGCGGTGGTGACACACGCCTTTAATCCCAGCACTCTGAAGACAGAGTCAGGTGGATTTCTGTGAGTTGTGAGGCCAGCCTGGTCTACAGAGCAAGATCCAGGACAGGCACCAAAACTACACAGAGAAACCCTGTCTTGAAAAAAAAATTATATACCCAATGCCCACACTTCTGCATATATATTGACAAAATGCTATTCATTACCATAAAGATGATAATTTTGACAGTCTCCAAACATATTTAATGATTGAACCACAGTTGGTACATTTATATGCATTGCAGGTATGGTAGAACCCTAGTAAAGAATCATCAACTACATATGTCTTATTCAAACTATACCTCACTGAGGGCTAATGACACTCATGAAGAAATCCATCACTCATACACACTAAGAATACAAATGTTCTTTCAAATAAAGGATGCTATTTCTAAGCCTTAAAGTTGTAGAGACAAGGAACCATGTATTAACACTTAAAGAAAGAAAATATAACAATTACTTATCTGTTGGGTTTCTTATCAACCCACTCAATTGGTCTTATCACAATGTTACTGCCAAGTCCAGCTGTTTCAAAGCGCCACAAAGCCACTATCCTACTTAGGAATACGCCCCCCCCCCCCAGTCAAACTATCTTCTACATTAAAAAGCATGATCTCCATGTTTTCCCACAATTCAACATAATTTTAGACTGTTCCCCTTCCCCACACCCAACAAGTAATGGGATCCTCTACGCAGTCAGTGCTGGGGCTGCAGTTTTTGCTCAGATCTTCACCATCCCTGCATTTTTCCTATCATAATAAAAAAAAAATACCTGAGGCAACTTATGAAGAGAAAAAATATGAAGAAAAGAAGTTTGCTTTAGCTTTGAATCAGTGGTAGGCAGTAGATCTTGTCTGGAGCGTATAGAAGAGGAAGCTCCTCATATCATGAACTAGGAAGCAATAGAAAATAAAGGGGCCAAGGTCCCATTCACTTTCTAGGATATATCCCCAGTGACCCAGGGTCTGCTTGTTGGGGAATATTATTTTAAGGTGTGTTACTTTTGCCTATGTTGCATTTGTTTGACTCTGTGAAGCTGTGCTACTGTGCCTGTGTAAAACACCTGATGGTCTAATAAAGAACTGGCCAACAGTGAGGCAGGAGAGTGAAATAGGCAGGGCTGGCAGGCAGAGAGAAATGAATATATAGAAGGAGAAATCTGGGAGAAGAGGAGGGAGCTAGGAGCCCAAGAAAGGGGAGGACTCCAGGGGCCAGCCACCCAGCTACACAGCACTCATGGAGAAAGAATAAGATTTATGGAAGTAAGAGAATGGGAAAAGCCCAAACGTAAAAAGTAGTCGGGATAAGTTAAGAAAAGCTGCCTAGAAACTAAGCCAAACTAAGGCTGGGCATTCATAAGTAAGAATAAGCCTCCATGTGTGTGACTTATTTGGGAGCTGGGTGGCAGGTCCCCCAAAGAAAGAGTGAAAACAACAAACAACATCTACTAACTAGAGTTTCCACAACTTTCTGACGGCAGTACAATGAGGACAATTTTAAACAGACTGGAGCTAGTTGACATATAAACTGTAGCCATATCTTACCCACTACTGCAACAGTGGATTATGACTGCTCTTTTGTCTGTCCCCTACAAATGTCTCCCTTTCATCTGTAATCCAATTTATCTTCGTAGATCACAAGTCAGATAGCATCTGCTCCTTTTTAAAAAGATGAGACTAGGCTTTGTTTCCCATAGCATAAAGCTTAGACACTCTAGTATTGATTGAATTATTATGCCTTCTATTTTAAGCCTATGTAATTTTTTTTCTTTT
>CABHPQ010136380.1:0-20456 GCA_902168405.1 Peromyscus aztecus
ACACAAATATCCACATGCTCACAGAACAGTACACATGTATGAGCACACACACACATGCTTGCACATATCCCAGTGCATACACAAACACACCATCCATAGCGTATCACACATATACACATCAGTACACCATTCACATGCACAGAACACCAATACCCACATACATACATAACACATATCACATATATAATATTTATATACATCCTCACATATAACAAATCATATACATTCCACAGATGTTTACATTTGTACCCTCACATTCATACACACACCACCACAAACAACATACTTTCAGAGCCCTGTAGATACACATATTACACATATACTACAAATACAATGGACGTACTACACGCACGCACCTTGAACATAGCTCACATGCAAACACACAACACACTACACATGCCACAAATTATACAGGAACATACCACACATATGCACATACCTCCACATAACATACCACGGTCATTCAAATACCAAATATACACATGCACACAGCCCCAATCATTCACATCACAGGCACTATACACACACACACACACACACACACACTCACACACAGACCACACATATATGCACACAAATAAATGTATGCGCCCACACATCCACATCCACACATAATGTAAATGTTTCACAGACTACACACCTATATGCACAGTTACACACAAAAAAACACACAGGCAAGCACATGCCTCACATTTATACACACATCACAAACCACACATGCGCTGCACTCTCAGATGCACACACACTACATATGCACACATATCAGACACTCGTACATACACACCACTCACGGAGGCTTGTGTCTCAGCACACCCTAAGTTTATCAGTCTCTCTCCGATAGCCCTTCAGTCAGTGAGCATCTGCAGAAGAACATGCCAATCTCTGTAACCCCCCCACCCCGGAGAGAGGGACAGGAGAGGGGTGGACGCGAACAACCTGCCTCGCTCAGGTGAGACAGTGGGCTGACAAGAAAGGAGGACAGCCACAACTGTGTGATGCTGGGAACAGTTACGAAGATCATGCGAGCATGAGCAGAATGTCAACAGAGAGATGAGCTCCTGCCAGCAGAAGGGACACGTGTGTTTGTGTGATATGCACATACATGCATACACATGTGTGTGCAAATGCAGGAACAGGCTGAACGAGTGTTGCATGTGTGCATGCATGTAGACATGTGCGCAAGTGCACAAGGATGTGAGCATGTGTGCATGCATATGTATGTGTGTGTCCAAGGAAATCACAAGAGCACAGCGAAGTGTTTAACTCAGGAGCTTCCTTCTTCCTGCACACTTGGGGTCATTCAGTTAATAGCCCCCAAGAGACTTTTTAAGAGCTGAAGACAGGGTGCTCTAGGAGGGGACAGAGGTTCAGCCTCCAGACAGACGCTGTCCTGAGCCCCAGGACTCTCACCAGGGGCAGAGCTGCCTGTCTTGCCTGGGCACAGCCTGGGTGGTCAACCTAGCATGGGAGAAATGAATCACACTTTCTCCTTACAGCAGCAGGGCTTCACGAGGCCTGTGTGAGCCACAGGCTCCCCAGCTTCCCGCCATCCCTTCCCTGAATCCCGGCGCTCCTGTCAAATTAAAGAAGAAAGAACCACTCACCGCCTGAAAGCCAGCCAATACGGTGATTATTCCACTTTTCCTGGAATGAGCCTTCCACACTCTCGCTGGCTGAAGCCATCGGCAGCCAGGGTTCCCACCTCTCCAAGCTGCTCTCACACCCTCTGCAGTTCCCCAAGATGCTTTCAAGTAAGTCAGCACTATGTGCAATCTTGCAATCACAATTACACTTGAGAGCATCCACTAAGCAAGGACTTGGGTGGGAGGAGGCAGGGCTGGAGGGCGGCACTCAGGGTCCACCTGGGATACAAGCAGTTGGGGGTGGAGCCTGCCTCTCCTCCTGAGCTCAGCTCTGGCTGTCCTTTCTGGGTTTGCCAAGGGAATGATCTGAATGGGTGCTTGTCTGGTCCTGGGGGAGCATGAAAGACTCCAGGACACAGGGACCTTGCTGTGATAGCAGCAGTGGTGGTGGCAGTACTGGACCAGCCTCCTACAGAAGCTAAGAGCAGAGATGAGAAAGGGGCTTGCCTTTACGTGTCACATCATATTTTCCGTTCTTAGACAAACAAAACAAAACCAGCGCACGGCCTCCCCAGCATCATCAGCTCGTAAACCCATCAGAATTCACAGCCAGCCAACAAACCCAGACATGGGTAATGCCATTAAGAAGCCTGCACAGCACCAGATGCCAGGAGGGCCTTGGTGAGTGCAGAGCCTGGAAGCTCTGCTGTGTCTGCAGACACACAGACTCCTTGCCCTGCCCATCAGGGCTGTTTTACTGCTCAGAAGGAAGTACCAGGAACACAGAGTCTGCGGCGGCTCTCACGCAGTTTTAAAGAAAGGGGTCATGGGGGAGATACACCCAACCACAGAGCTACACAGGCCTTGAGCTGCTGTCGAGGTTCCGATGCCAGTATTAAAGCAATCTGTCAGGGAGAGTGTGGAATCAAAAACAGAGCATAATCAGGTGGCCACGGCCTGACTTATCAACACGATCTGGAGTCTACTATCCTCTAGTCACTGGGAGAGCTAAGGTATATCTCACCCTTAGCCTCATATCACTTGACAACTCAGGTCCAGACCCGAAGGGCTCAACTCCTCTGGAGGCAGCCCCCTGAACTGTGCACCTCTTTCAGGGTTGGATACGGATTCCCTGATACCACACCAAACTTTGATGCTCCCCGTGAGTCAGACAGGGCTACTTGGTGTGCGTTTTTCTATTTAAAGATCAGACAGGCCTTACACGCAGACACCATTCAAGCCTGTAGCTTCTAAGAACTGGGTGCTAAATCCGGTCTCTTCGGCCCTCACTTTCCATCAACACAGGAGATGTTCTTGTTGACAACCGAGGATTCTTTTTTCCACTGCCAGCTGCACAGGAAGGAGCGGCAATGGGGGAGCTGCCTGCCCCCCCCCCCCCGGGCTGGGTTCTGGAGGGGTCAACATCACCAACTCCCTCTCTGAATCCATGCCAGGGTGAGAGGAGATGGCGATGCTCACCCACCGTTCTTAGAATCCCATCTGAAACCAGCTGTGCTGAGTGGCAGTCCCAAGCCAATAGGGGTGTCGGAAGATGGACACGGGACACACCTGCAGGACCAGTCCACCTGAAGCCAGCTGGGAGATGAGTCTGCTGACATCATCCTCTTGAAATCTTGGTGGAGGGACAAAACATCCCCACGCTGAGTGCCCATTTTCAGAGGATTAAGGACTAGTCAGTCAGAAAGCAGCCAGGCAGCCTGTAGCCAGAGCTCTGCCCACTGGGGGGCACGTGAGCGGCTCTAAATTTTCTCCTTTCCTTGGGAAGACCACGCTCTAGGAAAGCAGCCTATTCGTGCTCCAGCAATCACAGGCAAAACTGGAAGTGCAGCGGCACGCCGGCCCCCGGCCCCCAGAGGAAGACAGGAGCTGGGCACCCTAACTCTGCTCCAGCAGGCAGTGCTCAGACAGGACAGGCCTCTCCCTGCAGCTCTCCCTCTCTCCCAGCTTTTCCAAGAGAAAGCAAACAGACCCTTGACCAGATGGAGCCTTCCTCGCTAATAAACCTAGCCTAAGGCTGAGACACGTTCAAGAAGAAGCAGAAAATTACCTTTCAGGAAGCCAACGTGAGGTAAGGGAGGGGGCACAAAGTACCAGGGCTGGAGCCTCACGCAGCAGGAGCTGGTTGGGGCCCCGCTCAGCAGCCCCATCCTGTAGACTCTGCTGGCTGCCCATGTGCAGGTCTCAGAGAGCCGCCCCCAGCCGGCAGCGCTACAGGCAGCTCATGGCTGGAAGTGGCAGCACAGGGTCCCCTGGCTGCGTGAGGAGCCACCGGGAGGGACAGCGAGGCAGAGAGGAAGGCAAGCGGGAGAGGGAGGGGTGGGGAGTGCAGCGGGAGGGCGGGAAGGAGGGAGAATTGATTCTCTCTCCTCCACTGGGACCACTGAGCTAAGTTGCCATGGAGAAAGGGGAGCCGCTGGCAGAGCTCAAGGCGGGCGGAGGAGCCATATGCCAGGGGAAGGCGTCAGCAGAGCCAATCCCACAGTTCTGCTGTGGCAACCTCCCCAAACAGGCCTTGGCCTGTGCACCAAGGCAGGGTGGGGCATGGCTGGACGGTGGGCGAAAACAGCCCTCCACTACAGCCACCCCGAGGAAGAGGGGGGCCCAGAAAGCTTTCCTTCTCTTAGGTTTGCTCATCTATCTTCAGCTGGGACCCTGGACCTGCCTCTTCATGCCTCTGACCTCATACTGCTCACTCAGAACCCAAGGTCAAAGTCCCAGGAACAGAGACCCAGGCCCCTCCCCAGGCTTTTTAGAAGCACTGCTTCTCCTTGCCTCCTGTTTCTAAAACTCAGCCACCAAACCCTGAGTCATAGTTTCCCACCCTCAGGAAGGAGGGGATGCCCACCCACAGGAAGGCTTCTGTGGCCCAGAGCCACCCAGGCAGGAAGCCAAGATGGGAGGCTGCTGGGCACCTGCTGGTAAGAGAAGGGACCAGATCATGGGCACCCTGGACCAGGCCTACGTTGGGCTGCATCTCCCACCTGTACACTACCAACCTTGCAACTGCTGTGCAAACCCCACTGCAGGGTTGGCTTTGCCCCCAGCCTCACGCACACACGCAGGCTTTGTGCTACAGAGGTGGCTGGGGGAGCGCAGGAGCCTGGGCTGGAGTCTCCTTCTCCCTTTGGAGCTCACGGGGCCATTGCAAGTCTGGTCACATCTCTGTGCTTTCATTTCCTTGGTACAAACCGAGACAAGAGCGTTTTCTTCACCAAGCTGCTCTTCTGGGGCACCGTGATGCCGGCAGACTTACGGAAGGCTGAGGCTGTGGACGCTGCGTCCCTTCCTGCTCGATTTGGAAGCATGGGGGCAGCATCCAGTGCCCTGCCTGGCAGACCTCAGGACAGACAGAGCCTGGAGCCAAGAGCAGTGCTCCCAGGCCCGCTGCTCCTGAGGGACGTCTGAGGGCTACCGTACCCAACCTTGCCTCTGAAGCCTGTAGCCAAGGAAACATTTCTTTTCTTCCTAGCCTCCCCACACACAACAATTTGTTATGAAAATGTCCCTGCATATGAATAAGTCAGAAAAATGTTATAAGGAGCACATACATATATTCACTACCCAGATTTCTACTGTTTCCTCTCACTTTTCTAGTGTAAAATACAGCACAGAATTTACCATTTTCATCCATGCAGAGCACACACTTGAGGGGCATGAAGTCTATCCACAATGCGGTACACCCACCACTCTACCTAGCTGCAGACATCTGCATCACCTGAAAAGCTCCCACGGGAGAGCCATTCCATTACTGCTGCTCTCTAGCCCCTGACCAGCACTGATCTACTGTCCACGGACAGACTTGCTCTCGGTGTTTCATACACATGGAACCTTCTGGACTGCCTTCCTTCCCTTCCCATCATGTTCTCAGAGTCCATACAGCGTCGTGACCTATACAGTTGCTTCATTCCTTCATGGCAGAGTAATGTTCTATTGATCGGACAGAGCTCACTGAACACATCTTCTCAGCACAGGATGGCCATGTGGATTATTTCTACATCTGGGTTATCCTCTTGTTCTTCCCCTCAGAACCCAAGGAAGGGTTCTAGGCATTTAGTCTCTAAGCTACAAGCCCCCAGAGACCCTACACGGAAGGTTTGGTCACCTGACTTTCCAATCAGCAAAGCTCATGTGTGTCCGGCATGGAGACGAAGGCAGAAGACTCCAAGTGGCCTCAGTCGCCTCCGTCCCACGGAAGGGGCCAGCAGGGCAGGAGGAGTCACAAGTGCCCCCACTCCATACCTTCTGACAGATGAAGCCAGGTCCCAGCGCCCCCGGCATTCCCCTCTTTAGCCTCTCAGGTCTCTATCTCATGGGGTTGCTTCAGAGACAAGGCCAGTGAGGCCCAATGGAACTCTCCATGAGGATGGCCACACTCTTCCTCCACCAGCCAGGTTGCTACCCCACAGGCCTAGGTGGCCACTGAGACTCAAAATGTGGCTACTGTCAGTGGGAAATGGAATCTTCCATTTTGTTTCACTTTTGTTTACAACTGAAATTGAAGGTTCACATGGAGCTGTGGCGATTGCCAGGGACAGGCCAGCTGTAAGAGCAGAAGAAACAAACGGCCTAGCTCCTCGACCTCATCTTTCCCCTTCCTCTCTCTACTTACCTCAGCTGTCTGGGCGTGGGGAGGCCAGGCTTCTGTCCGCAGCCTGGACCAGGGCCTATCTAGAATGACAGCGGGTATGTGGTAGGGCTCTCAGGGAACCAAACAGATAGCAGCTGGGGAGCCGGCTCCTCAGACGCCATAATGACAAGAGTCTCTGAACCCCAGACCTGGACCCTCCTCTCTGCCCTGTTCTAGAACCACTCCCTTCCCTGTCTCCCCCAGCAACTCCTGAGGTCATCCCCGGAATGTCTGAGCAGGGGCTGAGATTGGAACTTGCCTACCATCTCCATGCAGGAGCAGAACCCTGGGTGGTTATGCAGAGAGTACATCCTTGGTGCCAGGCTAGGCTGAGGGTCAGGTGCTCAGGGAGAAGCTGCTCTTCTGGTGTATGGGTGGTCTCACGTGATCCCAGACCACACGCTGATCCTGCCTTCTCCCTCTGCAGATGCATAAGGACACACTCAGAAGGTGAAGTGACTTTCCCAGGCTCGGCCAGCAAGGCTGGTCCCAGGGCCACGGCCGCCCTGGCATGGATAGTTGCACAAGCTCACTCTCCTGGGACCTCCAGTGCTGGCCAGGCAAAGAGCTATTTGTCCCCAAGTCCAGACAGCAAAGATGAGAAACAAGAGTACACCATTGTTCTCCTGTCCCCAGTCACTTGAACCGTACCTAGTGTATGTGAGATGACAGTAAGGTGGCCATGAAGACTCAGGGGGCAACTTTAAACACAGCCATGAGCACAGCTGGCCTCCATCTCTGTGGTTTCCACATCCAGAGTCAACTGACCACAGAATGAGATGAGGAAAAAGCACTATACTGAGTGTGTGCAGATGTCTTTCCTGCCGTTATCCCCTGAACGGGGTGTGTGTGTGTGTGTGTAGGGGGGCTCTTTGTGGCAATGTGCAGTGTGACAGTTCCTCACATGGCTCTACCGAGTGTTCGGCACTACAAATGACCTAGAGAGTAAGTTGGGTGCACAGGAGGACATGCCCAGGTCACATGCAGTACTCTGCCTTCTACACAAGGCAATGGCACACTCTGGTAGAACCAACGCCTTCAGACACAGAGGGGCGACTGTCAGGCTCTAAGACTCCTGTTGTCCTGTCTTGAGGTCAGGCCTGTCCCCTTCCTGCAAAGCTCTTCCTTACCTCCCAGCTTCCCATGCTCCTGTAGCAGAAGGCCCAGGGGACCCACCACAAACCTGTAGGGACACCCTGCCTCCCACAGCTCAAGATCCCAAGTGGCCCCCCAGCTTTACCCCTGTTGTCCAGACTGGGATCCACCTCTTTCCACAGGGCATTTGCACTCACACAGTCTCCTGCTAGCCTCTGCTCAAGTCCATTCCCCTCGGGCCTTCTGACCACTTACTCAGTTAACCCTGACTCCTGTCCTGGCAGTCCCTTGGTCCTCTCATTTCTTCATCTATCAACTCTCCCCTAACATCCGATGTACTCCTTGCTGGTTTTATTTTCCAATGGTGGTAAACGTTAACGTTTGTTACCCCGATAGCTTGCGATGCTCGGTCCAGTGGTATCCAGAGCATTAGCACGGCTCTGCAGCCCTCACCTCTATCCCCATAGCCTTTTATCTCCTAAACACGAACTCCCCTCCCCAGCCCACTCTGGTACCCTCCGGTTTCCTTCCGTCTCTATGGCTCTGACTCCAGTGACCACTTGGTAGGGTCATTACAGCATGGAATTACCTCACTGTCCTTCTGTGCTTGACTTCTTTCCCTCAGCAGTCCATTCATGCTGCGGCATGTTCCTTTCCACAACTGTCTGTCACGCTGGGTGGGGTAGCACATGCCTTTGTTCTCAGGACTTGAAATTTAATCTAGTAGGCCGATCTCTGTTAGTTCGAAGACAGCCTGGTCTACAGATCAAGTTCTAGGACCTCCAGGGCTACATAGAGAAATCCTATATTGAAAGACCAAAACCAACCGATAAAAGAAGCAATTGTCTGTCTCACTTGCTAGAATGGAGGTCTCTAGGATGGTTGTATCTACTGTTGTATCGCAGGGTATGTGTGTAAGAATACCTGGTATACAGCCAGGCGGTGGTGGCACACACTTTTGATCCCAGCACTTGGGAGACAGAGGCAGGGGAATCTCTGTGAGTTTGAGGCCAGTCTGGTCTACAGAGTGAGTTCTAGGATAGCCAGGGCTACACAGAGAAACCCTGTCTCAAAAAACAACAACAATAACAAAAAAAACAAAAAACAAAAAACAACCAACCAAGCCAACAAAAAGAATACCTGGTACCAACAGGCACTGAGCAAGTGTTTTGAACGGATGAATAACGGGTGAGTACACAGGCAGACGGATGAATGAATGGACAGACAGGTGGATGGGAAACAGATGGCTGGCTGGCTGGCTGAATGAATGACAGATAGATAAATGGAGAAGCTGCAGAGTCAGTGCCTCATTTTACAGGTCTGTGCCAGGCCAGTTACATGCAGACCTAACTCCTGGTCCTACTCAATGATGTCGCCATTTGTCCTGAAGCCCAAGCCCACCACCCCTAAGGTGTGGCCATACTCAGTGTGGCAGGACTCTCCCCAAAACTTCACAGTGGCTTTTCTCATATGGTTTAGCCCCTTTAGGGTATTCTTCTCAGATGTGGCATATCCAGGGAGAATTTTCTAGAGAACTAAAAATTCCTAATTACAATGTTTACTTGTTTTGTTTCTGAAACAGGGTCTCGCCACGTAGCCCTGGCTGGCCTAGAACTCTTGTCTCTGCCTCCTGAGTACTAGGATTAAAGTCTTGTGCCACCACGCAGGACTCTCAGCTGCAATGTGAAGGTGCCTAGGAGCCTCAGGCAGCAGCCACCAGTACAGGGTGCGGCAGAGAAGAGAGTGGGGGCCAGGAAGTGCCCGGAACACACATCCCACCAAGGAGCAGAGCCTGCGGAGCCTGCCCTGCGGAGGGCAACAGCAGGGTGGGCTGAGGGCTAGACCTTCAGCCCTGCTCTGCAGCTGGGCCCACAGCCTTGGTGGCAATTTGCCTCTCACCTTTTCCACAGCCTGCCTAGCTATTCATAGCCATCCTCTCTGTCTGAAAACTACTTTGACCATTTTTTTCTGAGCTGGACGGACTTGTAAACTGAAGTCAGGAGGACCCCACCTTCGTATCCAGGAGGCTTCACGATGTGGCTATACTTGGTCTGCCTGTACCCTTGCCTTGTGATGGGTTCCCAGGGCCTGTGAGAGTCACAGGTGACTCATCCTCCGCCAGGTGTGTGGTGCTCCAGGGGAGGAGGCATCCATGCAGCAGCCCAGGCAGACCTCAACTTGAAGTGCTAGAAGATGGTGATCCTATAAAGCCCAGGCACCTCAGGGTTACTCTCTGCTCCAGGAGGAACGAACATACTGTGACAGCGGCACAACGGCTGTACCTTTAAATGATCTGGCCCACAGATATGAAAAACATTCGCACTCTGTGGCTGTTTGCATCTTTGGTTATTTTTAGGGTGAACCCAGTTGCCTCCCCTTGGAACCGGATGAAGCCCCAGAGGAGGCACGTAGGCCTTTTTCCCAGATGGGGGGTCCTGCTCCTGTTTCCCTGGGAATGAAGTCTTGAACATGAGCTATCTGGGGGAACCGCCCCCCAGCATTACACAATGCACTCTGCTCAGGCTCACTTGAGGGACCTGTGCACCAGGAACAGCTCTGCTACTGTTGTGAAGATCTGCTGCTGACGTCGGGCCACCCACCCGCACCCTGAGAGCCCCTGGCCACTCCCGGGGTCTGAAGGGAAGAAGATGTGATGCAATCCCCTACCTCCACCCATCAGTCCCAGCCGATGGGAATGTCTGGCTGCGTATTTCTAGAACAAGCAGCAATTAGAGGCGATTTTCTCTCCTGCCCCCCCCTCCCCAAAACAGAAATAAATCAGGGCTACCAATCTCCCAGCTAATGATTTCCTCCATTAAATTAAAAAGTAGAAGAAAATGTTTTTTAAAATGGATTACCAGCCCTGTGCTTTCAGAGACCACATGACCTGTCAGCTTCTCTCAAGTCCGGATGCATCAAGGCCCCTCAATTAATTTTTAATAAATAAGACAATCACAGTGTAAGACTCACCACCAGCCTTCCCCTCCCCGCCCTCACACTGGCACACAGGGCTGGCCTTTGGCTGACTCAAGCCATGGAGAACTCTTTCTGTTTCACAGATGGGAAGCCAGGCAGAGCTGAGAAGCACTTAAGCACACACCCTAGGATGCTACGGAGTATGCATAGCTGTGGGAGCATGGAGTGTGGATTTCTCGGGGCTCCTATCTAGAACCCGGAGCTGAGGAGCCCAAGCAGGGACAGGGTGAGTCATTGCCACCTCCTGTACCGATGGCAGCACTCACTGGCACGGCACACACCCTGCCTCTCCTATAGTGTCTACTCCAACAACGTGGATGGGCCCAGACTCAAAGGCCACACGTCCAGCAGAGGGACATCCACGGACAGCACAGTATGGGAAGGCACAGCATTTAGTAATGGGTAGAGTATCTGTTGGAAAGACAAAAACACTCTGAAAATAGGCAGAGTAATGCCACACAGCACAGTGAACGCAGTCCATGCGCCTGACGTATGTGTTTACAAATGGCCAGCATGGAAAAGTTTACAATATGTGTAAAAATGTCTTGTAAAAACACAAGACAGCAGAAGGCAACTTCTCAATGCCATTCGGAAACACAAGAGTGGCCGGCTACTCCACGGTGACTGTTGCAGGACCCCCTCTTACCAGGGCTCCTTGTGTTGCCCAGTGAAACCTGGGCCAAGGTTTCCTGTTTCTTTGATAGCTTATGACATGCCAAATGGCAGAGGGCAGGCAGGGGCTGTGAAGGCCCAGGGGACATCTTCTCAGGGAGGGACCGAGGGGCCTTTGCACTGGCCATCTCCTCTCTCTGGAACGCACTGCCCCAGATGTTACATAATTTGCTTCTTTTGTTTATTTGTGTTTTTACAGAGAGCTCCTCTCTGACCATCTACAGTCAGAGAGAGGCAGGGAAGGCCACTGGGGCCAGGGAGGGGGCACCATGAGCAAGGACAGGAGTCCCAGAGAGCCTAGCCTGCCCATGACAAGCACCCAACCCCGTGGCTCTTCCTGGCTGGAGGGAAGCCATTCAGAGCTGACTGCCAAGGGCTGGCACCATCCTTAACCAGCTAGAGGGCCTTGGCAAGTTCCCTCATCCCTCTGAGGCTTGGGTTTTCTTCTACACTGTTGGGGAGTTCATAGTACATAGCTCCCAGGCTTTTTCATGGACTACATAAATGACGCACAAATAGTGTTTAGCATATGGCAGGGCCCTAGTCAAGTCATAAATGGTAAAGACAAATGGATTATGACCATAATCTCCCCATCATGCAGGAATGTTCTTCTTAAGAGGATCAGGGCAGCCATCCCAGAAAGCTCAAGAAGGCCACCATGTAACACTAATCACTCAAGGCTGGCCAGGGGCAGGGGCCACCCTGGGCCATACTACTAAGGCTCACAACCCGCAGATGAACTGATTTGATCCTTTGCTCTACATTTTACATGTGGGGAAACCAAATCCCACAGAGGTTAGTAATTTGTCCCCAGGTCACACAGGTGATGAAACTGGATTCAAACTCTGCTCCACTCCTCCAGGCTCAAGCTGGTCAACGTCGTGCCATAGTGGATGTCAAGAGAAGCAAGGAAGGGAGCAGGTACAGGGGAGCCTGGAGTAGGCAGAGGCTGACCCCAACCCCAGGCTTCCCCAGCTCTGACATGGGGATTGCACGAACCTCAGGAAGCCTTAGGGAGAGGTCTCAGTGTACGTCTCCTAAGAACCCCACAGGATGACGGGACAGGCCTGGTGCATCTTGAGTCTCCCCAGGGTCTGGACTGAGAGCTCCATAATGCATTCCCCTAGGCTAGCTGCTTAGGTTAACATAGAATACAGCTGACTCCCTTAGAGCCAGGATTAGGTGCTGAGGAAAGATCTCCACACCTCTGGCTTATGAGGTCTTCAAAGACCCCAGCGACCCAGAGACATGGGGGTCCTTAACACAGGTGGAAGATTCTATGTGCACAGCGGAAGGGAAGCTGCTTCCAACTTGGTGGGATGGTGCTAGGCTACCCTCCAAGCAAGTCCCTAGAAATACCTAAACAACTCCCAGCTGGTGACTCACAGGCTGCTACAAACAGAACTTCTAAGTGGTCCTGCTAACCCTCTTGCTCCAGGGGCCCACGGTGGGCAAGTTAAGATGTAGATATACAGGAAATGATGCCACTGTCTCAAAAGCCTCCCAGAACTCGCTTCACACTTAGAATCACATCCCAAGTCTTCACCACGACCTGACTCCCCCAGGATGGCACTCTGCCTCTCTCTCCACTTCCTATGGCCTTTCTTCTCTTGTTCTGTTCCAGTCTCAATGTTTCTCAAACTTGTTAAACATACTTCTACCCCAGGACCATTGCCCCTGCTGCTGCTGATTTCCTGACGATCACACAACTTTCTTCCCGAGATGCCCTTTCCAACCACCCCATCTAAAACCCCTCTCTGCCCCCATCCTTTCCTGGCTTTCCTTCTGCATTTACACTGGTGTCTCAGTCACTGTTCTATTGCTGTGAAGGGACACCACGACCAAGGCGACCTCTAGCAGGAAGCACTGAACTGGGGCTCGCTTACAGTTTCAGAGGTGAGTCCACGATGAGCATGGTGGGGACAAGCAGGCAGGGGTGGTGCTGGAGCAGTAGCTGAGTGCTTACATCTTAGCCACAAGTTGACCACCAAGAGACAGAGACAGAGACACTGAGCCTGGCTTTTAAAATCTCAAAGGCCACCTGCAGTGACACATCCCCCCCCCCCCCAACAAGTCCACACCTAATCCTTCCAAAAATAGTTCTACCAACTAGGGACCAAATATTCAGATATTTGAGCCCACGGGGGAGGGGGGGGGCTTTGTCATTCAAACCACCATAATGATGAAAGTGTATTTTAGGGAGGGATTTCATGTAGCTTCCTGATCAATCCCCAGTGCTCAAAATACACCTAACACACCAGGGGCGTCTAAAAAGTTGGCTGATGCTTTAGAAGGTGGACTGGAGTACGGTGAAGGTGGGAGTGACAGGTGCTTCTGGTGAAAGAGAAATACAGAGCTTCAAAAAGCACACGCGAAAGAATTTACACGATAAGCTAAGGTTTCCCCGCCACCATCACCCTCAAAAAGGCACCAAGCCTGAGAAGTTTTACCGGTGATTCTAAGAAACCTCTGAAAACTCAGGGGACCGGTTACTCGGTGCTAAAGAGGACAGGAACAGGCACACTTCATAAACAAGATGCCCTTGGAGCAAGCCCTAATGTAGGACAGGCGTGAAGCACAGCAGTGGGAACCTGGGTCCCCCAAGGACTCGTATGCAGGTGTCTCTTCTGTGACAAGGTTGCCTTCTCCAGAAATGTCCCTCTCCATCCGACCTGTCTTCTCCCACTTCGTCTCCCTCGCCCAACACTTGCCATCACCCTGATCACTAAAGCACAAAGTGAGGATTCCACAAATGTCAGCCACTGTTGGATGAATTGTTTATATGTCCATTTCTGACGAATTAAAAAACAAAACAGGAATTACAACTCCTTCATCCTGGTATCCCTGATGTCTGAAAACACAGCAGGCATTCAGACATGGTTAGGAAAATGTACAGCATATATGAAAGCCTTCACGAGCTGCTGCTGTGGGCACATGGGCCACAGTGCCATGGCTGGCTGGGTCCCAGCCACCCTTAAACACGTGCAGTGAGTGCAGGTGCAGGGCCTTGGGGAAGCTGAGAACACTAGTTTGTCTTTCCCAGGCTCCTCCTGTGAGTGAGCAAGAAGAAGGTGACCAACAGAAGTCACGCCTCCTCCCCAGTGAGGCTGAGGGGCACCTAGAAGGGCACATCTATCTAGCTGTCTACTTCTTTATGAAGTTCAATTTCAAGTCATTCTTCCTCCTGCTGGGGGCTGGAGAACCAAGTGAGAGACAAGGAAGCATCTCAAGCAGCCTATAGGCCAAGCTGAGGAAGAGGGAGAACACAGGAGCGGAGAGGACAGCTCTTCCCCTCCACATTCACAAAGGTCCAGACATCCCTGTTTCACCCCCAATTACAGCCACTCTTCAGACAAGCCCGAGATGTCCCATCATCACTGCTCTAGGACTAGGCTGAGTCCTTCACGGCCTCATCAGCCCTCGGGTACAGTCCAAAAGCTACTGGTTCCATGAGGCAGGGGAATAGCTGGGACCTTCCAGACCATGGATATAGCAAAACATGGCTCTTTATGGCTCTGCTATGGCCATCAAGACCTGTAGATTCACATCAGAGCTGCCAAGAGGCACCTTTGCATCAGTAGATAAAAAAGTTTTGTCCTGCAAACAAAGATACCTCTGCCAGGAGAAAGGGAGCTGGTAGGCACGGAGTCCTGTACAAGGTCTTATGGCTTTGTGAAACAGCACCCACCCCCAAATAATGGTTCAG
The DNA here is from genome assembly GCA_902168405.1 of Peromyscus aztecus. Taxonomy (NCBI): domain Eukaryota; kingdom Metazoa; phylum Chordata; class Mammalia; order Rodentia; family Cricetidae; genus Peromyscus; species Peromyscus aztecus. The sequence continues at coordinate 14,681 of CABHPQ010136380.1, forward strand.
ACCATAGCCATTCACTACCTTACAATCCTTCTGTTAAGAAACCCAGAGTGGCTTGGCTGGTGGCTGTGCTCTCTGGGTCATTCAGGCAGTCACAATCAAAAGTTGACCGGGGCAGGGGCCATGGTCATCTGAAAGCTTGCCTCCAAGAGCCACTTCTGAAGAACCCACTCATGTGACTGACATGAGGTGTAGGCTGATGACCTGAGGTCTACCTCTGCATCTCACCGTAATTCCAGAACTTTCCAGAGAGCTTCCCTAACGTCTCCACAAGGCAACAGCTTTCCAGGAACCAATGATGCAAGAGAAAGAACAGCAGAGGCTACTCTGTCCTTTATAACTTTGTCTTGAAAGTGACATTTGTCACTTGCAACACCCTACTAGACACACAGGTCAGCCCCTCGATGTAGGAGGGGACAACCTACGGGTATGACCATGGAGGCAGGAGGCAGGGTCCTGGAGGCCACCTGCATGGCCACACTGCGCTCCAACCTTTGATTCTGTCTCCTTTCATCTCCCAGGCAGCCCCTGAAGGCAGGCATTTTATCTCTATTTACAGACAGACACGGAGCTCAGAGAAGGTAACTGCCTGAGTCCCACTGGCCATTAAAGGCCAGCCAGTGTCTGGTCCTGTGGGCTAGTTCTCAATGACAACCCTCTGGGCAACTTAGTCTCCAAAGGGAGCTGGAGACCTGGCCGGCAATACAGCCATGTTACAGGACTGCTCCTCAAGAACCAGTAGTTCAGGGCCAACAAGATGGCTCAGTAGTTAAGGCGCTTGCCACTAAGCCTGAAGACCTGAGAGTGGCCCCTTGGGTCTATATGATAGGAGAGAACTGATTCCACACATGTGCCGTGGACTGTGTACTCCCCTACACACATGTACAAACATACAATAAATATTTTTTTAAAAGAATCAGCAACTTCTCTAAGTGTCTTAATTTACCCCCATCCTCCATGACTGTCAAAGACTCCTGCTGGACCCTGCCCAGCTTCCTTGGGCAGACTTAGCAGGGAGCTAGGTGGTGAGATGGCCATAAGCACACAGGTGGCTGAGAAGCAGCCAGGGCTTGGCTCACTCACAGTCATCCCCCTGCTGCCACGGCCTGGCTGCCCAGCTGCGGGTGGCCTTACAGAAACAGCCAGGAGCATCTCCTCTCTCTATCTGACCACCCCACCCCCTGCAGAGGTGCCTGGCTTCACAGCAGGGTCCCTGTCCTGAGCCACTTCATTAGGAGGCCACCTGCTTGAGGTGCCTGAGTGACCTGCGGCAGCAGGTGCCACCTCATGGGGTGTGCAATTTACAGCTGCTCCGAGGGACAGTACCCAGGTGACAGATGCATTGGCCCTGCCAGCTGCCAGAGCCGCCTGGTCTCACAGGAGAGCACAGTCGAGGGCTTCTCCATTCCCCCCACTTTGTCCTTAAAGAAGCAACCGGCTCTATACATCTAACTCCTCCATCCGGAGCTCAATGGTTCAGGGTACACGTAACTCTCCCCTGCATGGTGAGAGTCGGCTGAGGTCGGTGAGACAGAAGTCGGCCACCATTCACCCAGGGAGCCAGCTCTAGCTCCTGAGACTGGAACACAGGTGGGTCACGTGCAAAGCAAGCACCAGGTGGGCCACGCTGACTCATGCAGGAATGCACCTTCCTACTGTCCCCAGCCCACAGGAGCCTGGCCACTGGGCCTGAAGTTTCTCACAGAAGATAAGCCACTATTTGGGCTGCTCCACAACCTTGCAGAGTTAAGCTATGCTGTCCACCTACAGCCTGTGAGGCCATGTACACGGCAGTGTCCTCTTCTCTCACTCATCTTGCGAGTGGATGGACTGCAAGGGGAACTCAATGCCGCAAGTGATGACTCCTGTGAGGCACCAGCCAGGGAGAGCCATCTTGAGGCATTCCTCTGATTTCCTTGTTCTTTCCCTCTGTTTTGGAGGCTGAGGGGTTCCGGGGGGGGAGAGGGGGAGTAAGCCCTCTTGACAGCATTCAGCTTGTATGGAGGATGATATGGCTAGGTCACTCCTTGAAGGTGAGGGCTATGTCTGAGACCCCTACGATACCTCTGGACCTCAGAACTAGCAGGAAAGGGGCTCTCCCTTTGAATAAAAAGGACCCCATTCTCCAGAAAGCTCTGCTACAGGGAGTAAACATGGTTAGTAGTCACTGTTTGAAAAGACAGACAACCAGAGCAAGATTAAACAAATATTTAACTGCCCTTCCTCTAATCCCTAGGCTGTTATCAATCACACTGGTTCTAATCTTGGTTCAATTTCCGGATCTGCCTGCAAGGCTCCTCCAGGCCTCCAATCTACTCCTCAGAGCAGGGCCTCCACAAAGGAGAAACTGAAGGGGCTCCAGGGCTCCCACCGCCTGCTGTGGCCTCCTCAGGCACAGCTAGCTGTGTCTGCCTTGGATAAGGCCTGTCCTCACTACCGGCATGATCTCCCTGTGTCTTGGAAGAGAAAATGAGAACCTCCAGGCAACCTGAGAGACCCCGTCCTTACGGGCCTCATCAGTGTTCCCTGACAACCAGCTGTGTAAGAAAAGATGTCGGACATAGTGTCCAGGCTCAGCCTCTAATTTGATCCCCAAGGGCCTCTGGGAAGCTGCTTCTGTCACATTCCTCACCAGTGTCCCCACCCCCTTATCACTCCCACCCCCTACCCCTGTTCCCTCACTAACTCAGAACTGTATTAAGATGTATCGTCATCCTTTAAAAAACTCACTGGCCACCAAATGCGGTTTGATCATACAATGGAATATGACTCAGCCATAAATAAGGAATGATGTACTGATCCATGCTACAAGGATAAACATGAAAACATCATGTTCAGCGACAGACGCCAGAGTAAGAGGTCAAGATGACAGGATTCTATCTCAATGCAACATCCAGGACCGGCAAGCCGAGGGAGACAGACACAGATCAGCAGTTGCCTGGGGAAGAGGGTCTGAAGAGAAATGGGGGATTTGTGAGGTGATGGAAATGTTTTTAAGTTGACTGTGATGATAGTTACACAATTCAGAACATTTTAAACAATACCTGGATCAGCACTGTAAATGGATAGACTGAATGGTATGTGACTGTATCTCAGTATTTTTAAATATTTATTTTAAATAAATATTTAATTTAGAATGCTTATTTTTAAATCCAGGAATTAACAAACTAACCCTAGACAACCATCTACGAGTTAGGGCAACTGTTGAAGGTGACTCTGGGTAGAGACCCTCCACTCCCACATGCCTTCTCTCCTCTTGCCCTTGGGGAAGCAGCTCACATTCCCCTCGCAGAAGCACCCACCTGGGGCTGGGGCTGGGCTGGAGAACACCCAGATGTCAGTTCTGTGGAATGATCCAGATGGAGCCCAGAGACCCAGCAGACAGAATGTGGTCCACAGAAGTGTGACAGTCACCCGCCCCCATATATTAGATCCCTCCCAGCCTGCATACAGCTGGACTGCCAATGGACAGGACTGACTCTTGTCTCCGTGAAGAAGCAGCAAGGACAAACAGCCAAGCGAGCAGAGACATGACTCGGACAGTTATTTATCAGTGCTCCTCAGGCCCAGCTATACCCTGTCCCCACTTACGACGACCAGCACAGACACCCAAGAGTTTCAGCAGCTGGGGAGGCAGGGCCCGTGGGGGACAGAGTGCAAGATGACACAGAGCCAGCAGGCCTAGGCTGAGCAGACACTGCCCGAATGCTCTGGCCAGAGGCAGAGTCAGTCCTACCCGCTTTCCTGTGACCAGCCCCTCAACTCAGAGACAAAGGCCCTCTTCTCCAGTCATTTGAGCAAGAGACCACTGGGCTGGCCCATCGTGGAAAGGAGGGGGGCTATGGAGCCGTTTCTACCACATCCGGGGGTTCCCAGTCTTCTGTTGTGAACTGCCAGCCTGGCCAGGAGGACTAGGCAGTGCTTTCCAGAAGAACTTGTCTTGTTTGAAGCCCATTATCCCAGGGTAACCAGACTTCGAGGTGGTGACCTGGGCTCAGAAAGCTCAGAGGAAGCTTCCCAGGGGAGGCAACCCTGACTGGCCCCAGTCTGGGGCCCTGTATCTTTAGGTATCCCTGAAGGGCAGCTGGCCAAGGCCTGCATTTGCCCCCAAAGCTTGAGATCTGGTGCGTCGGACTCACACGTGAGGACACTAAGGTCTCTATTGTCTTCTCTGGCCCAGGAAAGCCAGCTTAAGTGCTCTGGAGACATTATCCAAACAGCTGCCTTCAACTCTGGCCATAAAGCAAGGAATTGTGGAAGCTGATAATTGAAAGAGTTCTTCTCCCTCACAGCACTATAAATCACCACCCTCCATCTGCACTGGCCAGACAGAAGAGCTCTGTCAAAGCCCAGGCCAGGACCCTGGAGTCCGCAGGCCAGCCAGCTTCTAGACGGCTGAGGAGGAGGATGGCAGCCTGCAGGAGATGTGTCCCCACTTCATCCAGAACTGTTCCAGCCTAGAACAAGTTCCTCCCAGCTCTATCCTTAAAACTGGGCCAGTGGGGGGTCAGGCCGGAGGAAGGACAGGAAAAAGAAACAGAAGGTTTCGCAGTCTCCCCAACCTTCTGGTGCTAGCACCATACTGACCCTGGGTGCCCAGTGAGGGAGGAATAAAGCAGCGGCCCTCCACTCCATGCCAGCAGAAGGTGGCTCGGACTGTGTGCGGTGTGCTCAGCCACTTGTGCAGACCCAGAAACAGCCTGGAGTGGCCTGCTCAGGTCATCTGGCTGGATCCTGATCTCTGCCCAGACTTGTTCCCATTCTTCTTGGCTCTTCTACCATAACCCAGGGAAAGAGATGGGGACCTCAGCAGGCAAGAGACCTAGCCAAGCAGGTACCAGGCACAGCCTTCCTGAGCCTCGGTTTCTCCCTTGTGTCATCATTGCCTTAAAGGGACAGCTCAATGGCCAGTAAGTTCAGCTGTATTGGCTGACCTGCCCTGGCCTATTTCATATAAAACTGCACACACACCAGGTGGGTGATATTTTAGGATTCCCATTTTACAGGATGACAAGTGGAAGCTTAAGAGGGACAGTGCCAGACTGCCCAAGGGCACAGAGTGGCCTTCTCTCAGACTGAAACTCAGGACCTCCAGCAAACATTTACCCGTCTTCCTAGACATAGGAGGCAGATGCAGACCACAGCCCAGCTCGGCCAGAGGCACAAGTAGAAAGAGCCAGCTTGATAAGGAAGCCAGGACTGTACAGCGAGCTGTAGCATGGACTGCATGACCGCTGGCTAGGAAGGAGATGGAGCAAGACAGAGAGGGCTCTAGAAAGCCTCTGGGGTTCCTCCATACCCCAGCAACTTCATGAGCTTCCCACCTCCCCCTGCTCAAGGAGAGAACAATAGCCACAGGTGCCAGGACGGCCTGGGTTCCCTGTGGGTGCCTGTGTGTGGCCCTCCACCTCCTGGGATGAGCTTCCCCATCTGAGAAGAGGTCCAGAAGGGCTGGATAGTGGGTCTGCCTAGGAAGAGCAAAGCTGCTGATTCCTCATCTACCAGCCCTTCACAAACGCCGCGTCTGTCCTCCAACTACAGCCCACCCCAGTTTCCTCTCATCGCCCTATTTAGTAGTCCACACTGGCAAAACCACACACACGACAGTATTTACATCATGAGACTGTGGTCTGGTCTACACTCAGGGCTCTGTGGTCCCTGAGAAGATGTGTTTATCTGTTCCTCACAGAGCATGCTTTCTTCATTCACTTTTCTTTGGAGGCTGAAGTTCTGGTTCTGCATCCCCACAGGGGTGAATGGATCCAGTTGGCAGGCAGGG